>RCUC01034521.1:0-13192 GCA_003697995.1 Taxidea taxus jeffersonii
GTTTGTGGTAACTTATTACAGCAGTCCTGGGAAACTAATGCACCATCTTAAGTCTCCAGATTAAAATTCACAACCAATTTGGGATACCTGGGTGGGCCAGGTCATGATCTCAGGGTCCTGAGATTGAACCCCATGTCGAGCCCTGCTCTAATCTCTATGCTGGCACAGAGCCCACTTAAGATTCTCTCTCTACCGCTCCCTCTGCCGCTCCCTGGCATCACTCACACAGGCTCTCTCTCTCTCCCTCCCTCCCTCTCTCAAAATAAATAAATAAATATAAAAATAAATATCACACTAATTCATGTTTTAGGTTTTAAAAACTTATCTGTGAATTAAACTCTTGGTTAAAGTGACTTTTTCTAAATGAAGTAGTTCAAATATTAAATATTTAGAAAAAATATTCCAAATACAAATCAGTAATTATTTGTCATATTAAGCTGAAGATGTTTATACTTCAGCCTAAATATTTTAACTTCCCAGAAGTATATACACATAAAGAATATTCACCATCACATCTGTATTTTAATACACAATGGTATAATATACAATACAAGGAAAAAACACAACTGATGTGTGCATGATTTCTATTATTCAGATTATGTCAATCAAATATAGAATTCCTCAAAATATGGTTATTAACCTTGTGTTTATATCAAGGAATGTAGATCTTCTTGACAAACACTTTTAAAATAAGCAAGCAAACATAATCGTAAGTCATTACATACCCACAAGGAGAAAAGGAGAAAGGGTAAGAGAGAATATACTAAGACAAGAAAATTCAGGACATATAATAATACAAGACAAAATCTGAATGGATACTAGACTGTGATGGAAGGTAAATTAATACTATTGTTGAGGATAAACTTGTTTTAGAAAAAATGGAAATCATCTCATAAAAGAAATAAGAAGGAAATATGAGGTTTCTTGTATTTTTTTTACAAAATAATTTGGTGTTCTTTTTACTCTATTCATCTTAAGCTCAGTGAAGTAAGAAAAGAATATCCAAATATTTAGAAATTAGTTTGCAATACCTAAGTTCACCAGAAGATGGTAGAGTAGGGTCAAAACATATGAAAAAGTACCACTTCATATTTTTCTCCCGGTTCAATGAAGTCGTATGATATGTCTAACTTGTAGAACTATCAAAACCTTTTTATTGAAAAACAGTTATTAGTGGGGCATCTGGTTGTCTCAATCAGTCAATGGAGTGTATGACTCTTGATATTGGGGTTGTGTGTTTGAACCTCATGTAGGTGCAGAGATTACTTTAAAAAAATAAAATCCTTAAAATTAAAAAAAATAGGTCGATAATACATACATACTGTTGGCTGTTACTTTGGTTGATTTGCTTGTTAGTCTGATTCTTCTGGGGTAGGGGGAGAAGGGTGGGGAACACTCCACCCTGGGACATTAAAATATGACCTGCAAGTTCCTTGTCACATCAAATCAACAAGAAATTAAGCCCGTGAAAGAACGGTTTTCAAAGAGACAGTTATAAACAAACTGAGTTGCTTTGTAAGAACTTTACAAAAGTTGGAGGGAAAGGAACTTATTACCCAATCACAGTCTTCCATTCAAAACCCTTAAAGCGTTTGGGGACACGCTGGGAGGGTCCAGGAGTAGGCAGCATAAAAAAGAAGAGTATTTTTTCCTACTCATGAAAATTCCCAGTGTGCACCCCGCTAGGCCTCTTACACTCTTCTCATCTCATCCATCCAACTTCTACCAAAAGATCAAGAGATTTTGATCTTCAACAGTAACTTCTGCTGCCGAATGGGGGAAAATGGGGGGCAAGGGTAGGCAGTAAATGGTCCACATCTTCTTTACAAACAGTAACTGAAGACCTGTTAGGTGCAGCCTACCACATTCTGGGGTTTCAAAGATAAATAAGGTCTGGTCCCTGCCCATGAGAAGTTAAAAACATTGAGAGTTGGGGTGCCTGGGTAGCTCAGTCAAGTATGCGTCTGGCTTTGGCTCAGGTCCACCTGATCATTGCCCCACATTTGGGGTCCTCATTTAATGGAGAGGCACACTATTTATGCACCCCTTTCCTGACCCTTCTTGTCTAGTTCCTGCTGCCCCAGACAGCCTCCCTAGATAACTCCCTGTCTGCCCATCTCAGAGACATGACACTTCTTCCGAAGCCTCTCCTAAACCTGGCTCTGCATCCCGCAATCCGTTTCCTCTGGTGGCTTCAATAACCAAGTCCTGACTTTGGGCCAGAGGATGCCTGCAGTGGCTCTTTAAGTGTTGCTTGGATAGGAAAGCAGCTCAGCGTAACCTGCTGTTTTAGGTTTAAAGCAAAGGACATGAAAAGTAAACTATTCATGGAAATGACAAATATTTACATCATAACTTCAGGCAACATTGTACCCACTATTTCTTTGTGTCAGTATGGGCAAAATTGAAGGCATCAGGGCCTGCCTTTTGCATTCTTATCTCCTGGAATTGATCCAACATAGAGACTGAAGGAGGAGTTCTGAGTTTCTAATTCCATATCTGTTATTTTCATGCTGAGTAACCATGCAGAAGTTACCGCACATCTCTGAGCCTAGGCTTCCTCATCTGTAAAGTCAAATTAAGAATAATACTAACTTCATAGGTTTGTTATAAGAAGTAAATGAGATAATGTATATTGAGTATTGGGCATAGCACTTGGCACAGAGTGAGCAATAAATGTTAGGACAGAGTAACAGCTACAGTTTAGAGCTAATTTCTTTTTACTTAAGAAATCTAAAAGTACTGCCATTAGAATTTGTATTGCTTATATTTTTATTCAGAAAGCTTCAAGTGGAAAATATATAAACTATCCCATTAGATAAAGAACCAAGTTTCACATCTGATTATTCAGTCCCCAGTTTCTCGAGGGCTTCTCCCCTATTCAGGCTTCTCCCTTTTTTATTTTTTCCCTCCTGCCACTTGTATTTTTAACTGGATTTTTTTTTTAACTATAGATTTAAAGAAAACACATCAATTTTAAAACTTTTAAAGTAGAAATAAGTTTAAAATGAAAAATAAACCTTTCCCTTCCACCAGACTTCCTATTCTTTTTCCCCTGAGATAATTACTCTACCAAATTCTTACAAATCTTCAAGCTTCTGAATATATTTTTCACACAAATAAGATCATATTATAATACCCTTCTGCACCTTGCCCTTCCATTTAACAGATCATTTTTTTTTAAGAGTTTATTTTATTTATGTATTTGACAGACAGATCACAAGGAGGCAGAGAGGCAGGCAGAGAGAGAGGGGGGAGGCAGGCAGAGAGAGAGAGAGAGAGGAGGAAGCAGGCTCCCCGCTGAGCAGAGAGCCCGATGCGGGGCTCGATCCCAGGACCCTGGGACCATGACCTGAGCCGAAGGCAGAGGCTTTAACCCACTGAGCCACCCAGGCGCCCCGCCCTTCCATTTAATACAATAGCATATCATATAACAAAAGATACAGAGGTACCATGTCATTTTTAATGTATAGTAGCTCTTTGCTTAAATGTAACATGCTTTATTTGAGTTCCCCTTTTGATGGAAATTTATTTGTAATTCCTGTTTATAGAAATACCAATGTTTTATATGCTTTTATACACATGTCTTTGCACACATTGGCAAGAATATGGGTAGAACAAATTCCTAGAAATGCCACTATTAGGCCAAAGGCATTTTTAATTTGACTATAATGCTGCCAAACTCTTACCCTTTGAGGTAGAACCAGATTGCATTCCAATCCCTCAATGGAGTATGACACTATCTGCTTTCCTATAACCTTTCACCAAATGTATTATAGAAATTTTAAACTTCATTAATCTGATAGATGAAAAGTTATTATGTCTTTGTTGTTTTAATGTCCTTCTTTTTAATTAGGAGTGAAATTGAGCATTTCTTCACATGCTCATTAGTCATTTGGATTTTTATAAACTACCTGTCAAAATATTTGCCCACTTTCCTATTTTTTTAATGACTCTGAGTTCTTTTATAGTAAAGGAACTAACCCATTGTTTGCCATACGTGGTGCAGCATTATAATTTATAGTGAAAATACTGTTGTTACTAAGCACACATTCATATCTATATGTCACATATAATTGTCCCACTTATGAAACCTAAAAGAGAAAAATAAAATAGAAAATTAAGACTGATTTTATAGTTACAGAAAATGTCACTCTAACATTTTATTATTGTACTTCATTAAACAAAGTAAGTGATGTCAACTGATGAATCATTATTTACTATATCCATTCATACGTGTGTCCCTCAGATATACCTAATAGTAATATCACAGTCTTTGTATCACTTTATAAAAATTTACTGTACTAGGGATCAGACCATATGTGCCTTGCCTGGAGAATAGAGTTTTAGAGCTTACTTTTTTTTTTTTTTAATTTTAAAGATTTTTTTTATTTATTTGACAGGGAGAGAGATCGCAAGGAGGGGGGGGGGGGGGGGAGGTGGTGGTGGAGCAGGCTCCCCGCCGAGCAGAGAGCCCAATGCGGGGCTCGATCCCAGGACCCTGAGATCATGACCTGAGCTGAAGGCAGAGGCTTAACCCACTGAGCCACCCAGGCACCCCAGAGCTTACTTCTTTTAACACACCATTTATAATTATTCCATGGTAGGTATTTAGGGCTATCAAAGTATTTGATTAAATGATTCTAGAGAAAAGTTGTGATAACCAGAAAGAACTGACAGTAGAAGAATAAAGCAAGATGATCACATACTGTTTTGTGAACTATAGTGTGAGATAAAGGCTAACTGTAGAAAAAAATCACTATTGTCTGATTCCACAGAACTCCCATGTTCCAGTGAATAATGCCCGAATTAAACTGTGAGTCTCTTATGGATAGAAAATATATCTTAAAATTCTTTTTAAAAATTTTTATTGTGGTAAGACGAAACCCAGCTTCTTAACAAAATTTTAAGTGTCCAATACGTTATCATTGACTCCAATTACTAGGCTGTACAGCAGATCTCTAGAGTTTATTCATCTTGTTTAATGAAAACTTTATACTCATTAATTAGTAACTCCCCATTTTCCCTCTCCTCGGCCCTTAGCAATCGCCTCTGAGTTTGACTACGTTAGATACCTCATACAAGTGGAATCACATAGTATTTCGCCTTCTGGGACTGGCTTCTTAAACTTTAGCATGATATACTCCAGTCCATCCATGTTGTCACATATGGCAGAATTTCCTTACTTTTTAAGACTGAATGCTATTCCATCACATGTGGATGCCACATTTTCTTTATTCATCTGTTGATAGACATTAAGCTTATTTCCATATATTGGCTTTGTGTGAAGAGTGCTGCAGTGAGCATAGCCTTGCTAATATCTCTTCCAGGTCATGATTTCAATTATTTTGGACAAAAACCCAGAAGTGGGATGGCTAGGTCATGTGGCATTTCTATTTTTAATTTTTTGAGTATCCTGTATGTTGCTTTCCACAGTGGCTGCCCCATTTTGCATTCCCACCCACAGTGTATCCACATCTCACCAACACTTCTGGTTTTTTTGGTTTTCTGATATTAGCCCCCCTAACAGGTACAGAGATATCATTGGGCATTTGACCTCTTCTTTGGAGAAATATCCATTTAAGTCCTTAGCCCATTTTTAAAATCAGGCTAGTGGTTTTCTTACTAATGAGTCTTAGGAGTTTGGAACATATTTTGGAGATTAACCTCTTATCAGATATGTGATTTGTAAATATTTTCTCCCATTCCATCAGTTGCCTTTCCATTTTGTTGGTTGTTTCCTTTGCTGTGCAGAAGATTTTTAGTTTGAGATAGTTTCACTGTTTTATTTTTGGTTTTGTTGCCAACTAAGTTTCTCTATATGCCCCATAATTAGCAATTTCCATTAATAATTGCTGACTAAATATGAACTTAAGAGGTATTTGTAATTATCTTGAGTTTTTACCTAGTGGTTATTAACACCATACAGTGGTCATAAATATAATTCAGTAATTTCAGTATCAATACATTTAATTCTTCATTTCTAACTATCACTATGTCTCTGATTCTTCATTTCTTCATATATACATATCTTATTCCTTTTATCCCCCATTTTACTTAATCCATCAATTCTCAAGGTATTTTCTTCATCTATTTATGATTATATAAACATACTTAGTATTTACTATTTGTCTTTCACGGAAGTATATTTTGGGGAATAAATACAGACATAGGAAACATTACAGACAAAAAATGTTTAAAATGAAGGTCTACCTTTTCCAACAATAATCACATGTTCCCATGTCCATGGAGCTTTCTTAGGTACTTTAATCCTGATCAAATGGTCCCTACTGACCTAATGCTATCAGTGTTGATCTGCCTTAAAATTGGTTAAAGTGGTTTTGAAAGTTATCTGTTCCCAAAACTGCAGACAGTGATGATTCCTCTACCCTTACATTTCTCATGCTCCGTATGTGCTTTGATTTGTGATAAGAACGTGACCTAGAAGACTGTGCAGACTCAGGACTCTGAGAGGGGAGAGACGCCCTCCGCATGAGGTTCCTGGATATGACCCTCTGAAGATTCTTCATGGAAGACCCGGCAGCCCTGGTGATCACCCAGGGATGATCCAGGGCCTGCCCAGCTGACATGCGATGACCAGCCTCAAACATAAGCAAGTTGTCTATGAAGTCCTTCGCCAAGTGGGAAATATTTGGCCAAGGCTAGGGAGGAAAAATAGATAAAATAGAATAAAATTAATTAAATAAAAATACACAAACACACATAAAGCATCATCTTCTTAATTAGATGATTAACACATACCAAACCTGGAAGACTTTTTCAAATAAGCAAGTTAAATGCTATATCGTTAAATATATCGGGAACCTGAAAATCCACTTTCGAGAGAGGAAAAAAAAAATCTATTTGGTGAAAGGAAAAGCCAAACACAAATTATCTTCCAAATTCTCTGTTCAGTGAAAGAAAATTCCTTTCCAGAAATCTGTGCAGTGTGCTTCAGTTAGCAATGTGAGTTCCCACATCACATTTATGTGGGCTGGACAAGGCAAAGCAGCTGTCGTCCATGAAGTACACCAGCCTCGGGTTAGTATTTGCCACACTCTGGTCATCTCCTAGAGTTCCCAGAACTCCAAGAATCAGCTAGAGCAGAAAGTGGAATGGATTGAGAAATCATCAAATTTTCTCTCCCTTTGAAAGCTTACTCCATACTTAGGATGCCTCCATCTCCCAGCCTCCAGAGAGAAAGGGCAGAACAAAATGGCCCTTCAGGGAAGACTTCTCCTGCTGTGCAGATCCTCAACACACTTGGGGCCGCAATGTTCCCCGTCAGGTAGCTCCAAGCGGGATTCGGCATGGAGCAGAGACACTGCAGGGTGCAATGTGTACACCAGCTACTTGATGTTTCAGGGATTTGTTCTGATGATATTTACAGCTTTTACACATATTTTAAGTACAATAAGAGCAATTCATGGTGACTTTTGGGAGGATGGAGACAAGAGAGCTTTTGCTTTACACTTGTTTTCTGCATTATCTATCAACACATACCATAGACCAAACAAAATAAAACTATAGTTCTGTATCCTTTGTCATCTACAAAGCAGAAACACTGACAAAATTACCAGTATATTTGCTGTATCTCAAACATTTTCTGGTTGACATGTGTTTTTAAAAAGTTGCCTCTCCCAAGAAAGATAAGGAAATCCTTACAACCTATTGTCTTTGTCCTGGTGTCAGGAAAAATCAGACTCAATTCAGATGTCACACTCTCCAATCTCTTTTAACAGTCTATTAACCTAGAATTTGAATCAAAAGAAACCAGTAAAGGAATTGCTCCTTTTTGTTCCTTCAGCTTATTTAGGCAAATGAGATCTGAGAAATACTTATCCCCAAAATAAAATGCATGAAATAAATGAGCACATTTGCCAAATACTCAAAACACAGGGAAAATAAAATGTAAACACCACATGTCTAGACAAAGTATGTTAGTGGCTGACACTCACAATGGCATATCCTTCATTTTGGGTGGACATCTATTTGGCTCTGGATCCAGACACATTTATCTAGGCTCAAGGTTAAGTTAGATGTCTCTAATGGAACATTATAAGACAAGCAAGTGAATCTTTCTGGAAAATATAAAATATGTGTAGTGAGATTTATGAAGAGCAAATGAATTTACACTTAAAATGCAGTTGCAGAAAATACGGTAACATAGAAAAAAAGTTCTGGAAAATATAAAATATGTGTAGTGAGATTTATGAAGAGCAAATGAATTTACACTTAAAATGCAGTTGCAGAAAATACGGTAACATAGAAAAAAAGTTCTTCAGCTAAAGTGCATTATTTCAACATGGGTTACAAATTACAGGATTGTGGGGCACCTGGGTGGCTCAGTGGGTTAAAGTGTCTGCCTTTGGCTCAGGTCATGATCCCAGGGTCCCGGGATCAAGCCCCACATCGGGCTCTCTGCTCAGCAGGGAGCCTGCTTCCCTTCCTCTCTCTCTGCCTGCCTCTCTGCCTACTTGTGATCTCTGTCTGTCAAATAAATAAATAAAATCTTTAAAAAACAAAAAAAAGAAAGAAAGAAATTAAAGGATTCCCGAGCCATAAAGAACAACTGGAGAGTAACTAGAAGTCAATTACTTATTACACAGTAGAAAATGACAGGTGTAGAAAAAAATGTCAGAACTATTTATTTTTACCTTCTTAATCTAAAATTTTTTTGTCTATGTTGTATAAAGTATAAAATAAATTAATATACTATATGTATATATTCTATAAAGGAATAAAAATTGAGTGTGCATGTTCATAATTTTTTGACTAATAGAGGTATATGACCAAAAAACAATTTTAGAAGGGCATCTGGCTGACTCAGTCGGTAGAGTATGCAATCCTTGATCTCGGAGTTGTGAGTTCGAGTCCCACATTGAGCATAGAGATTACTTTAAAAAAATTTTTTTAATGATTTGGAGACTACACAATCAAGTTCATATCATGGACTAAATCTCACTTGATGACATTATTCAGTCCCTTCACCAGCTTGGACATCCATCTCGTCATTCCCACTCTTTACCTTGAAAATTCCTCTGTTCAGCTTTTCTCAGGAGTCTCAAAGAGACACTGCCATCAGTCAGATGGTTATCCCATCTTAATGTGGAAAAAGACTGGGAGTGAGGCAAGTAGATCTGGACTACAAGGCTGCCTAACCCTATACAGCTCTAAATATACTCAGTTTCTTCATCAAAAAAAATGGGCATCATATCTCTTTCACAAGATCACTATTGGAACCAGATTACATCAAGTTTGTGAAAAATGGTTTTCAAAATATAAAATATAGGGTAAGCTTTAATTGCTTTTGTTCTTGTTACGATTAAATCATAATGAAACTCCTTCAGTTCTTTTGTGGACATATCCACCTACTATATTCAGAGGACTAGACGATGAAAATTACCTAAAACTTCTCATACTGAGTCCACTTACTATTATCATGATAAATGTGTGTCCTTAAAACAATGTTCTGCATTCAGAGGTAATGAACCAAATAAGAAGAAAGGAGGCAAGACATCACTCATCATCAGGAGAATACAAATCAAAACTACAATGAGACATCACCTCACACCTGTCAGAATGGCTAACATTAACAACCCAGGAAACAACAGATGTTGGTGAGAATGTGGAGAAAGGGGAACACCTTACCCTGTTCGTGAGAATGCAAGCTGGTGCAGCCACTTTGGGAAACACTATGGAGCCTCCTCAAAAAGCTAAAAATAGAACTACTCTCCAATCCAGCAACTGCACTACTAAGTATTTACCCAAAGGCTACAAAAATACTGATTTGAAAAGGTACATGCACCCCAATGTTTATAGCAGCATTATCAACAAGAGCCAAATTATGGAAAGAGACCAAGTGTCCACTGACCAATGAAGAGGTAGTATATGTATACAATGGAATATTACTCAGAAATCAAAAAGAATGAACTCTTGCCATTTGCAATGATGTTGAGGGAGCCAGAGTGTATTATGCTCAGCAAAATAAGTCAGTCAGACAAAAACAAATACCACATAATTTTTCATTCATATGTGGAATTTAAGAAATAAAATAGATGAACATTAGGGGAAAAAAGAAAGAGGCAAATCATAAAACAGACTCTTAACTGTAAACAACAAACTGAGGGCTGATGGAGGGAGGATGGGGATGGGCTAAGTGGATAATGGGCATTAAGGAGGACACTTGTGATGAACAGTGGGTGTTATATGTAAATGATGTATCACTAAATTCTAGTACTGAAACTAATGTTACGCTATCTTTTAACTAATTGGAATTTAAATAAAAACTTCAAACTACAAAAAAAAAAAAAAAAAAGGTAGCACTAGGGGAGCCCGAGTGGCTCAGTGGGTTAAAGCCTCTGCCTTCGGCTCAGGTCATGATCCCAGGGTCCTGGGATCAAGCCCCGAATTGGGCTCTCTGCTCAGCAGGGGGCCTGCTTCCCCTTCCCCCCTGCCTGCCTCTCTGCCTGCTTGTGATCTCTGTCTGTCAAATAAATAAATAAAATCTTTTTTTAAAAAGTAGCACTTTATTTTATTCTGAGGTCATTCAATTAATTTAGTGAACAGTAAACTGTAATATTTGTGAACAATTTAGTCCTTTTATCCCTTGTTTTTTCTTCCTTTCCTCATCTGGTTCTTTGCCTATTTGTCTATCCTCTCCAACAGAAACTGGCCAAATGGTATAAAACATAACAAAAAGAAGGCACAAATACAAGCAGTTGCACTATTTATTCACTTTGAAAGAATAAAGGAAATTTAAAGGGATGGTGTCTTATATTCTATTGAAGTTTTGATCCTTCACCTTTAAACAGAGAAATAAGGAAGGATTTCAGTTTTTTGCTCTCCAACTTTTTGATAAATACTTTCTCCTACTGTAGTTCCTTTGCAGAAATGCCCATAGAGAATCAATAGTAAAAGTCATTATTAGAAGCTAGATAAAACAGTGGTGCCTGGGTGGCTCAGAGTGGTTAAGCCTCTTCCTTCAGCTCAGTCATGGTCTCGGGGTCCTGGGATGGAGCCCCACATCGGGCTCTCTGCTCGGTGGGGAGCCTACTTCCCCTCTTTTTCTCTCTCTCTGCCTGCCTCTCTGCCTACTTGTGATCTCTCTATATATAAAATAAATAAATAAAATCTTTAAAAAAAAAGAAACTAGATACTACAAACACACACACAAGCACACACAGAATATACACAGTTCCTAAAATTCTAGATGCAGCATCTCAAATTTTAAGGATTATAATTAATGTTAAAATTTGCTAAATATAGAGCTTACTGAAATGCAGGGTAATAATTATTGATGGATTTAATTATAGAGCTTTCAGAAAACTACAAATATCTATTTTTAAGTGAATAGATAAGCTATCATTCAAATTCTTGGGCTAAGATCACTCAAAGTAGCATTTATCTCCTTAAAAATAGTAGCTTTTAGGGGCACCAGCTGGCTCTGTCAGAAGAGTATGTGACACTTGCTTCCGAGATGGTGAGTTCAAGCCCCCCACTAGGTGTAGAGTTTACTAAAAAAATTAAATAAATAAAAAATTGTCTTAAATTTTAAAAAGTAGCATTTAATATAAAACTTCTACTAGGGGCACCTGGGTGGCTCATTTGGTTAAGCATCCAATTCTTGGTTTCAGCTCTGGTCATGATCTCAGGGTCTTAGTATCGAGCCCCATGAAGGGCTCTGCACTTAGCCTAGTGTCTGCTAGAGATTATCTCCCTCCCCCTCTCCCTCTGCTCCTTCCCCTACTCACCCTCTCTCTCTCTAAAATAAATAAATCAAATCTTAAAAAAACAAAACAAAGCAAAAAAACAAGAACAGAAAACAAAAACAAACAAACAAAAAACTACTGATGGCAGTTCTCTGACTAACATTTCTCTTCCCTTGAACTTTAGTGTAGGGCCACGGTAAGATTTCACTTAAGCTCTGCAATTAAATTTTATGTAAATGTACCCCAAAGTACCAATGAACTCTCTATAACTTTATTACTTGAGACTGGGAAAATCACTCTTTCTTCTATCAGAAAGCAGGAGATTAACATCATTATGTTATAAATATTTAAAATTTAAAATGTTTTCTTCCCAGTCTAAGCGCAGACTTTAAGTTGTTTTATCTTTGCCAAAGCTGAAATTATGTCAGAATGCTATATCCATTGGGATATTTGTAAAACCTGGGAAAAGTCAGGAGATATATACAAGATTATTACAGGTAACATCAAATTAAAAAATGGAAAAAGAACCAATTAATCATATACCAGGCTCATAAAGAATATTTTTGTGAGCTAAGGGACTCTTGACATGAGAGAAATGATGCTTCCAGTTTTTCTTATAAGGAAAACACTGAAATTTAAAGAGGATTGGACAAAGCCTAATTTGTTTGCATACCTATCATATTTCAAAGCACCCAAGGTTAAAAAGAGATGTGTTCAATATTCTTCAAAAAAATTAACAAATAGGGGCGCCTGGGTGGCTCAGTGAGTTAAAGCCTCTGCCTTTGGCTCAGGTCATGATCCCAGGGTCTTGGGATCAAGCCCCACATCAGGTTCTCTGCTCAGCGGGGAGCCTGCTTCCCTCTCTCTGCCTGCCTTTTGCCTACTTGTGATCTCTGTCTCTGTCAAATAAATAAATAAAATATTTTTTAAAAAATTAATGAATAAAAAGTAGTAGAAGAAGAAGAACGTAAGAGCAACAAAAAATTCAATTGACCTTTGAAACCCACCATATATAATATGTTCTTCCATATATAATATATGTTAGAACTAGTTCCTATTATGAACCTTATAAGCCAGAACATAAACAACATAAGCATAAAATTAAATTTAGATATTTCTCGGTTAGCAAAAACTTTACACAAATAGTTCTTTTCTCTTCAACTCCATGAATTCTACTGATGATATGAAGGCCAAAAAGTACAACATAATCAAGAAAACGGATAACTACTTTCCACTCTAATCACTACCCCTTACACCAAGGGTAACATCTACATAGCCAAAGTGAAATGCACATGGTCTCAATTCCAAGAAGCACTCAGTGTGCTGAGTTAAAGGTAAGAGAGTATACACTTGTACAATTTAAGTCAAAGAAGAGATAAAGAAAATGATAAGCAGAAAATGAAATACATTATGAGAGATTTTATAACCATTAAAATTATTTTTTGTAAAACTTTTAAAGTAAAAATATCACTTAAAAAGTT
>RCUC01034555.1:0-11880 GCA_003697995.1 Taxidea taxus jeffersonii
GGGGGGGGCTCGGATCCTGGATGGCGGAGGCCGTGCAGAACGAATCTGTTGGCCACGCCGAGCCAGGCTGCCCACGCCAATGGCCTGCATGGCGGCCACCCAGGGGCTCTGGCCTCTGACCTTGAACCCATCAGATACAAGGCCGAAGAGAGCGAGGACCAGGGCAGGAGGCGTGGGGAGGGGGAGGTGCCTGGCAGATGCCTCCGCTGTGGGAGTGGGAGCTGGAAATGGGAACTTCCCCTTGGAGGGGGCCCAGCCGCTGACTCCCCAGGCCCCCAAAGTCCTCCTCCGTCTGTGGAGGTGGCCTTCAGGGCTCTCCAGAAGTCTGGTACAACAGGTGTGGTCAGGTGAAGGGAGGTCTGGCCAGGAATTCTGGGGTGGGCTTACAGTGAGCCAGCCACCGCCGAGAACATTCTGCATTGAGGGGCGGGGAAGGAAGCGTGTGGGGCTGAGCTGAGCTGGGAGGACTGAGGGAGCTGTCGGCCCCTTGGGCAGGGGGAGGGTGTGGGGGGGGTAGCAGGTGTTGTTTGTCACCACAACCCCTTCCCCGCTGGTGCGGCCGGGAAGACAGGAAGCAGGGTGACCAGAGCCACCTGAGAGCAGTCTGCTGCCGCCCCCAGGCTGAAAGCCTCCCAAAGAGAACATAGGTATGTTCTAGAAGATCCCAATTATGTCCTGAGTTTCAGCCCTGCATAGAGGAAAGATGAGTCTTTCGTGAAAGACCCCAAGGGCCCCATAAGGGGATATACGTTTCTAAATTCCCGAGGCCTGGATATCCTGCCTTTCCTTCCCTTGAGAACCCCAGCTCCCCCTCTCCCTGGTGCCTGAGCTCTGCCTCCTGCTTTAGGTAGAATTGAAGTCAACCCTTCCTGAAGAAAGGCCTTCTGGGACCCTAAGATGGGGTCCCATGTCCTCAGCTGGGCTACCTGCTTACGTCCTAGGCTTGTTTAAACTAAAATCTTCACTGAGTTGCTTGGAGGCAATGAGACAGTAGCCCCCTTTGGCAGCTGGTGAATGGGGGAGATCTAAGGGCTGGGCCTGTGCCCACAAATAACCCAGGAGCCTGTGTCTCAACATACTCAGCGTATGTTGCAAAAAAAAGTCTCCCAGTGGCCTTTGCTACTGTCCTTCCCTCCCTCGAGTGAGGTAGCAAACATGTGCTGAGCTGCTACCTAGAGGAAGATGAGTGAGATGAGGAGAAGCGAAGTAGGCAGAGGGGTCCCAGGACACACCTATTTCGGCACTAGGCATAGATAGAGCTGGGAGATCTGGAAGAAGATTGGGAGGAGGAGATCTTATGGACAGCATGGGGTTGGAGTTGCTCTTGGGGCATGGCCTGATGTTTCCTGGTAGAAGCTGGTGCTGGGTATCCAGATGGAGGAATGGTGTGGGTAAAAATGCACGGCATGAACCCACGAGGGGAGCTCAGAGGACAGTGAGCGAGAGCCCCTCCATCTGTCAGACCTATTTTATGTATTTGTGCAGGGAATTTATGAGGTAAAACGCCTGGGGATTGGGGCCATGTTAGTAGAGTTCTCAAATCGCATCCCAGAGACCCCCCGCCCCCCGAAGACATCGATGCTATGGGCTAATGCATTGTTCTAAGCATTCAACACCAGTGTCATTTAAAGATCCAACAAGGCTGTGTGGTAGGCATTTCTTTTTTTTCTTTTTTTTGCTATCTCTATTTTATAGGTGAGGAAATCAAGGATCAGAGAGATTAAGTAATCAGAGAAGCTCATGGGAGGTTGAAGTTGGGAGCAAGTGGGAGGAAGGAACTGGCACATTCCTTTGTGAAACTTTGTAGCCATTATCATACAGATTTACACCCTTTAAACACGTTACTGTACACACAGAATTTCACTGAACCCTCAAGACAATGGGTGGGTGGGGTATTCTCTTAATTTCACTCATGAAAACATTGAAGATTGAGTCTGGCTTGGAAAATTATCTAGTTCTGTCTCCTAAGATATTTTTCTGTTGAACGTGAATTCCTACTGAGTTGTGCCTCGTTCCAAAGCTATGCTCTGGCTCTTAATCCTGGTGCTTATTCTTTGTCCCTTCTTGTTCTTGTGTTCTTTTTGTATGTGTTTGTGGGTATTTGAACATATTGTTGCCCTTGTCTGTATTGTTGCCCATTCCTCCGGCTCCTGCCTGAAGGGTTCCGTTTCCTACTGGGTCTAAGGGGGCTGGTAGACTTCAAGGCTGACGGCATGTCCCGTGAGTGGATGACTGGTCCTCTGGTCCCCCTCTGGTTCACCCGGAAGTTTTCCTAGGCATTTCCGCTTCCTGACCTCAGAATGTCTATGTGAAGGTGCATCCTCACGGCTCCATGGGGCCTGGCCGCTGTGTCTTGGCCTCGAGCTGCAGAGCTGGAAGGTACATCCTTGAACACATTCTGCCCTGTGTCTGCTGATGAAAGGCCACAGTGTCCCAAGATGGACTTGGGGGGACAGAGTTGGATGCCAGGGCCGAGAGGGACAGAGACGCATCCCCGGGGAAGCTGCTGGCGGGGAAGGGCCTCTGGGGACACCGAGACTCAAGACCGGCCCCTTGCATGGGCATTTGGAGTGAGAGTTTGTCACCGTCAAGTTGGGGGGAAAACATCCAGGCCGGGGGAGGGGGAGAGAATGGGGAGCCAGGCAAGTTGCTGGAGGGACAGATTTCCAGTTGGAGCCTGAGCTTTGTCTTTCAGCACCTAGCTGCTCAATTCCAGATGCTCTCCTTGGGGGGTTCTCTGGCTCTTTACTCTCGGCTGGAGCAGTCAGTGCTTAATGAGAGTCAGAAGGGGTCCTGTCACCGTGGGAAGGGCCAGCGTGACCCATAGATGAAGGGAGTGGGTATGGAAGGCAGGGTGGGTGAGGGAGACCCTGCGTGGCCGTCAGTGCCCAAGCTCAAGGTCGAGCTCCACAGGGTAGCACCTGGGGTGGGGGGGCACGTCTGAACTTCCCCCCTCTCTCTGAACTTCTCATGTCAGGAAACGTGAGCTGGAAATCACCCCAGAACAGACAGTCCTCTGCTGATCCTCTCTCTTCGTCGTTTCCAGAAACAGCAGGGTGTCTTATTTATGTATACGTCTCGGTGGGAACACCGCGTCTTGGAGTCCTAGCCCGTTACCCCTCGCCTCGGGGCGCGCACGTGCCCCCGAGTGGACACCAGGTGCGTGTCGAGCTTTGTCCCAGGAGACCGCAGAGGCATTCTGTTAGGGAGACCGGGTGCTGGGAGGGGGGCTCAGGACATGGGTCTCAGAACTGTCCTGGTTCAATGGGGTCCTGGTTCCCGGGGCCAGTCTTGGAGCCAGGACATAAATAAGGCTTCTCTTTGGAACTTTCTGGATCCTTTCCCGTTCTCACTCATCTTTCCTTTCTTTTTACTGCTCCCTCAGCCTCCCTTCTTCCTCCCCTCTCTGTGGTGTTCTTCTCCTCACGTTCCCAGCAGGGATTCAGGGGGAAGTTCTCATCCACTTGCTCACGTGCCAGATCCTGAGTGAGCGCCTGCTGCGTGTTGTGCCCTGTGCTGGGGCACAACTTAACAACTTCACAACACGCACGGGTCTCCGACTTGAGCACCGCCAGCCCCCTTTGCCGAGGCTTCAGACTGGTCAGGGGAGTCCCAGTCCAGCTAGGGGAGCCTTAGGATGGGACCCAGCCTGGCCAGCGACAGCCTCAGGTTCTGTCAGCCCTGAGTCGGCTCACCCCAGAGGCCCTCTTGGTTTCCTTGCCCACAAACCATCCAGGGATTGCCTTGGAAGAGTGGGGAGACTGAGCAGGCCGGCCACGCTCCGCGCTTCCGTCCATGGGGACACCGAGCGGCTCGGCTGCAGACCATGGCAGCGGTCCACGGCTGGTCAGGGCACACGCTTACCTACTTCTGCCCTTGGGCGATGCTGGGGGGAAATGAGTTCTACCCACCTGGTTGCCCGTTGGCGGGAAAGGCGATGTAGCCACCGGGGCCTTGGGAAGCGGGGAGGGCGCATCTGGAAGGGCAGGCAGAAATTCCTACCTCTAGCAAAAGCAGGAGTCCTGCTCTCTCTCTCTCTTGCCCCCTCCAAGATGCAGAGCTGGCCCTCTGTTTCCCTCCTGCCACTTCAAACACCCACTGTTGGAGCCCCGGGAATGTTATTCTTCCATTTAAAGACATTCCATTTCATGTATAACTAAAGGTGTGGTATTGAATTGATGTTTTCTTCTGAGCATTTTTGGCAGCCCGGGACCCTCGGGTCTGGCTGGTGCAAAGAAAACACACACTTCTCCGAGATTCTCCCTTCTTCTCTGGTTCCCTCTCTGCCCCCGCACCCTTCCTGCCAGGACTCTCCCCCCTCCATCTCACACACGGGTGCCCTCTGGATTCACCCCGTAACGTGAGAGCCCCAAGGCTGAGGAGACCCTCTCTTGTTCTGCGAGGCATGGGGCCCTGAATTTGTGCCTTCTGGGGTCATCCTCGTCTCCAGAAGTTGACCTTGCTGCTCCTGTCGAGCTCGGGGAGTGATGACCCATGGTGGCAGGGATGAGTTCCGTCAGAAGGATTCTCTCCATGTCCTTAGAGATGTGATTGCTTTCTGCCATGTGCTCTGCCGGCTCAGAAAGAAGCGTCCTCCCTGGGGTAGGAATGGCAGAGGCCGGTGAGGGGGAGGCTGTTGTGAGTGAGGGGGAGTAGGGTGGCCTGCGCTTGCTGGACCCTAGAGTCTGATGGGCCACCTGTCACCACGGGGCGACCTTGAGCAAATTGCTTCATCACCTTGAACTTGGGCAGCACGTTGTGTTTAAGACCACTGTGAGGACAAATGAGACGAGGTGTGGTGAGCGCTTAGCACGGTTCCTGGCTCTGATGGGGCTTGTTTGTATCATTAGTAAGGGCATCGGGGGATGACAAGAAGCTCAGAGAGACAAGCATGGAGAGAGACAGAGGCACTGGAGGAAAGACCTGAGACATCTCCGCAATGAGGCTGGGACCGAGTTAGGCACTGGGTGTGACAGCGGGCCAGGCAAGCAGGGAAGGCAGGGTGGCCAGGAGAGCCCATCAGGCCCCAGCTGAGAGAGCACCTGCCTAGCCCTGAGAGGTGCTGGGAGGGCTGCTTCTGAGTCCCTCAGGAGAGCAGCCTTCAGGGAGGGATGGATAGTCTCCGAGCTGCCTGAGTACGTGGCCTCCTAGGACAACTGTCACCCAAGGCACCGAGGTGGCCGATGGCCTTCTGTGAGGACAGCCTGGATCTGACTGAGGCAGTGTGCCAGCCTTGGGGCCGTGACTTTGCAGCCTGACACAGAGTGGCGTCGGGACCACCATTCTTTATAACCGCCGACCCTGGGGCGTCTGGTTGTTTCTTTTCCTCCTGATCAATAGTAATCTTTAGTAGGTGGCTGTCTCTGCCTTCGATGTCTTTATTCCGCTGTCTGACCAACCTCCTCCCGCAAACTATTTTGGACTCCGTAGAGGGAGGAGGTTGCACATCGTGGTGGCAGGTATGGACCGGCTGCCGGGAGCTCCCCGTGTCGGCGCTGGCTCCCCCAGGGGCAGCCTCAGCCATTTTATTGCAGGAGAACAAACCCTCTTCGGGTTTCTTTCCAAGTCACTCTTTGGTTCTCAATAGACTGAGCTCTCGGGTCAAATGAAAATCCTGTAGAAGGGAAGGAACACATTTGTATTAAATGCTCGTCATGTTTCGGACAGTTCCGATGACCTCTATTACCCAGAAAGCATGCCTCTGTCCTCCTAAAACTCGACTGCGTCGATACTCACATACCCGTTCTGCAGATAAGGAGCCACGGCTCAGTGGTGGATACGGCAATGAGCAGCAGGATCCGGGCTCCAGTACAGACCTGTCTCTCTTCCCCTGTCCTCCATTGCTCAGCTACCCCGTTTTTCATGGGTTTTATGCTTCCTCTTCATGCCTGATCAACAGCACTGAGTGGTTTCTGCCTGGCATAGCCCTGTTTTCCCAGAACACAGAGGTGAGGCTGACAGTGGTCACTGACATCACCAGTCACGTCTGTCTGTCCTGCAGACCGGTGCAGGTCACAGAAGGTGCTGGGTGAGGCAGCTCGGGTGAACACGGGAAGGGCAAGGGGATGACCACAGCCTGCCCACTGAGCTCTGCGGGCTCTGAGGTCTTCTGGACAGGGGTGGCTGCAACCTCCTTAAATTAGTGATTCTGCCCTAGGTCAAGCTCACTCCAGGCCTGGAAGACCTCGCAGAAGTGAATCCCATGCATGTGGTATAATTATCTTGGTCCTCGGTACAGAGGAAAATTCATGGAGTGGTAATGGAAACAGAACTCCTCGTTGTGTTTTCTCTGAGGAACCGGTTGTCCTGCGGGAAAGAGAAACTCTACGGATGACTTCTGGCAGAGCCCAGGAGGGGGCCATGTTGAAGGAAGAAGCTAGGGGAAGAGTCAGGATACAAAGTCCCAGGAGCTCCGTGTTGTCTCCCACAGACCGCTCCCCCTGGTCACTGGCCCCCCACTTTCTGCAGCTGCCCCTCCTCCCTGGGGATTAGGAGGTGTTCCCACGGCCTGGGCTGTGCATCCCTCTCCCTTCTCCTCCCCTGCCAGGGTCCCGGCGTCTGAGCCTCGTGACCCAGACTTTGCCGGGCCAGCCAGCCAGGCAGTAAAAGGAGATTGATGCCCTCTTCTCCTAGGAGAATCCATCACTTCCTGGCATGCAGGTCAGATGGCTTCACCAGAGGCAGCTCTGAGCAGTGCCGCGTGAGCTAAAAATAAGCACAAAAAGAGGCCCAAGTAGACAAGAGGATGTCAGAAATGGGAATGGCTCACTCCAGCCATCTCCCAGGGCCTGAGCAGTGCCCTTTCCTCCCACCCTGGTCCCCTCCCACCGCTCCTCCTCTGGGGCCTCTGGAAAGGAAGCGCCTTCCTTTTCCCTTGGGCTATAGAGTCCCAGGAGGAGAGGGGTAAGAGATGTCAAACAAGGCAGAAAGAAGAGGAAGATGAAGGGTTGACCTTCTGTGGACCGAATGGTCTTAGTGGCCACAAATTAGGGGAGGACAGAAGAAAGGCCATCCTGAGTAATGGAAGAAATGAGTGTGGGAGCCATGTAAAAGAGAGAAGCCTTCCTTGGCCATGCTCTGTGAACTTTGGAGAGTTAGCCCTGCCTCCATTTTCTCATCTGTGAAAGGGGCACAATCACCCTCTGCTCTCGTGGTTATCATCAGAAGTGAATGTTGCCCAAGGGGTCGGACTGGCCACAGATGAACTTCCCTTTGCCCTGCTTCTTTCTGCTTAGGTTCAGGGATAAGCTGCTGCTCAGATGATGTTTTGGAGTCTAGAGTCTCGTTGGTACACGGGGCTGTCCGTAATAGAAGTGACTGGCCTATGCATTTGGTGCACACCCAGCCTCTCTCCACCGAAGCCCCCCATTTGCCGTGTGGAGCTCCCCATCCCCACGACTGCCGGGGTGTTCTCTCCTGGGGGAGGATTTATGCTAGAATGGAATCTATATTTATTTTCCATCCCTCCTGCTGCCCATTCTAGATCTTGCCCCCCCCTTTTGGAGACTAAGCTCAGGTATCGCTCTCAAAATACTTCTCCCCGAAGACAACTAGAGTGAGCCAGGCCTGTTTTATTCTGAGCCCCTGGGTGTTCCCGAGTCTCTGAAAAAGATCCCTTTGCAAATCTGGGGGAGGCTTCTACTCCGTGCTTGTGGAGAGCCGCAGAGTTCCCAGGAACATGGTCACCTGTGCCCCCACTAATGCATTCAAGGCCCACAGCTATTACCTCTCTCCGATGGCGGGGGGGTCTACTGCCGCCAGGCTCTCCAGTCCTGGGGTATGGAGGGAGGGTTGAGAAATGGCTCCTGTTTGCTGCATCCACTTGACTTGTCTGAACCTTTCTGGGCTTGTGATTCATGCCGCTGAGGGAGGGAGGGGAGCTGGTGGGCCCTAAGACATGGGCCAGCCCAGGCAGCTGAACAGAGCCCACTCTCCGTGGAATCCTCCATCCCTCTGCCCTCATGGCAGCTGAGAGTTCGAAGAGCTCGGGGGGCTGATGAGGTCGCTTATCCCAGAGTTGGACTAAGGGATCCAGGAATTTATATCCTGTTGCTCTGCCTTTGTGGGGATGTGTCCAGAACACAAAAAGGCGAGAGAGGCATGACCTTCATTCATCGCATGGCTGAGCTGTTGAGTCCCCGAGAGGGACCTTGACTCAGCCTTGGCCATGCAGCTAGGTCGGGGAGAGGAGCCCCTGGTAAGTTGCCTTCAGGTGGCGAGAGATGAATAAAACATCTGCGGGTATGGGGCTCTCTGTTGAGAGCTGGCTAATCCCTCCCCTGTAAGTGCCATCCTGTTCCAGTGGTTCTCCGAGTGGGGTGTCCAGATCAGCACTGTCAGTTTCACGTGGGAACCTGCTAGAAAGGCAAGTTCTCAGGCTCCAGCCTGGACCTAGTGAATGGGAATCTCTGGGAGAAAGGGCCCAGCAATGTGTTTTAACGAGCCTCGTAGAAGATTCTGTCGCAGCTCAAGTTTGAGAACGACACTGCCCTCTTACAGTGCCGAGGGAGACCCGTGTTGGGGTGGGTCTAGGACCAAAGGGGGCTTGTCCCCTTGTGGTTTGGCTGCTCTGGCGTGTCCCCATGCTCTGGATTCCAGTCCCAGCTCAGCCGCCAGGTGCGGACTCCTGACTTGGCCCTTGCTTCCCTTTCTTGTAAAATAATACCCACAATGATGCAAAGACCAAAACACGCTGCCGTGTTAGAGGACTCGAGGAATTGCAAACCTTCACGCGACCAGCGCACGTAGTGGGTAAGTAGAACTCGCGTGCCCTCCCACACCCATTTTATAGACAAGGGAACCGAGTCCTAAGATGTTTGGTGAGGAGCCCATACTGTGCGGAGGATCCAGGTCTGGTCCGGGTAACCCCGGCTTATCATTCCTCCTCAGTCCTGGCACGTTCCGAGGTGTGGGCTTGGCCTCACACGGCTGCCTTCTCGGCCCGTCTGCGCTCCGCGGCCCCGCCAGGACGCTCCCCTTGTAGGACCCCGTGCGTCATCACTGGTCACCCGGGAATGATTAGGCAGCGAAGAGCAGATGGCCTCCCCTGAGTGGCCCTGACCTCCCATTTTCTCTCAGCGGGAGATCTTTGGCCTTCCCCTTCAAGGCCAACAAATCCCATTCCTTGGGGGCTAAGAAATAGTGACACGGGGTGTAAAGAAGAGAACCGGTTTTTAATTCGCTTGTTGTGCAGATTGGGGCAGAGCCCCGCTGTGTACTCACATGGCCCACGGCTCCGGGAGCCTGCTGGGAAGGAGAGAAAAATGGTCTGCAAATCCTTCCTCCCACAGATCCTCCCCAGCAGGTCATCTGGGACACGGTGGGGAGACCATGAACTCTGACAGAAAAAAAACAAAAAGATTTGCGGAGTCTATTCTGGAAGGAATTCCTGAGCCAACCCAAACACCAACCTGCACCCGTCTTTTCCTGTCCCCTGTCTCTCGCTCACAGGGACGGTCGGCTTGCCACCCCCTGTCTTCAGTTCTCAGTTTTTGACAAGGTCCTTTGAGGCAGTCCTCTTCTTTCCCCCTACCCCGCTCTGTCACGGCTCTTTCTAACGTCCCTGCGGGTGGGCGGTGGGCGCCTGCCTGTTGTGCAGTTATGGGAAGGTCAGCGATCAGTCTCCATCCAGGCGTGTTCCTTTCATCACCAGCCCATGGCTCGTACTAGCCCTCCGTAGGCTTCTTTCCTGGGGTCCCATCCTTGCTTTCTCCCAGCAGACAGACTTTAACAGGCTTGCTAAGTCAGCTGAGGCAGTGGCAACCCTTCTCTGTGTAGACAGTGTTTCTGGGGCGCTCTCTGGTCTTGGCCTTCACGATCTTTTTCAGAAGAGCGGGATTTGTCAAGCAGAGGCTTCCCCCAGATAATTTTAGCTCCCACATCATAGTCTCCACCACAGAGCAGACACCTTGCTAGGACTGATACAGCTCCTGCTGTGTAACAAGAGCCCGTGTGTGTCTGTGTGTGTGTGTCTGCGGGCGTGTTTGCATCATTCGATTGTCCCGGGCACTGGGCCGAAGCCTTCAAGGAGGCTCTCTCATTTAATCGTCGTAACAGTTCAGCAAGGAAGGCATGGATGGATGTTCATCCCATTTTACAAATGAGGACATTGAGGCTCTGGGATGAAATCACTTTCCCAAGCTCAGAAAAACCAACAAGGATGTGGCAGGGTACGGGGTTCAAACCACACTACTGGAGGTACAGCGCATGGGCCCAGGACATGTGGGCGTCCCCACAGAACTTGTTAGACCTGCAGACTCTCAGACCTCCCGAGTCAGAAGTCGCTCGAGGCCCAGGGCTTTCCTGCACCAGTGGCGGCTGAGACTGCCCTGCACGTGCACGCTGTCCAACAACCATAGCTGATCGTTCCAGAATCCTGTGCGTGAACCCTGTGGACTCGGTTCTCCAGCTGAGGCCGCTGTAGTGTAGACAGGTTAGGGGCGGGGCCGGGCAGGGCTGAGACTGATTTGGTTCTGGGTGGGACTCACGCCCCCCACGCCCACAGGAGGCCGGTTGTCAGGAGTGAGTTGGGTCCGAGGCCAGGTCTGCCTCTCCGTGCCGCGGACACAGAACCGGCAACCCCGCTGCGGTGAGGACCGGTGCCTGGAACTGACCGGCCGCTCTCTCGTCTTCTGTCCCTCCTACAGACGTGCAGCACATTAAGAGAAGGGACATCGTGCTAAAGCGGGAACTGGGCGAGGGAGCCTTTGGGAAGGTCTTCCTTGCCGAGTGCTACAACCTCAGCCCGACCAAGGACAAGATGCTCGTGGCTGTGAAGGTAAATCCCGGAGGTCTGCGGGCTGCCAGGAAGGGGGGAGGCGGCTGGGGGCCGGGAGCCGGCAGCAGAGGCTCGCTTCGTTCCAGGTGTGAAAGGGTTCTGAGCGTTATCTGATGCAATCGGGCTCTTGCTCCGAGGTCAGTGAGGTGTCTTCTGGCTTCAGAAGGCTAGAGCTGCATCCCTGAGCAGCCTGAGAATAAACTGGCTCAGTGTGCCTCCATAGACACTGGATGGTCCGGTGAGTGAGGATGTCTTTAAACGGCTTGGACCAGGGAAGTGGAAAGATTTCTAATTTTGTCCCCCAAAGAGTCTGCACTTCCCTGAAACTTAATTTATAGGGTGACACGAATCCACTGGGCATTCCAACATCCCTCGGGGGACTGGTAAATGAAATGGACATTTTTGTGCATTGAGCAGGAAATAGAATGATGGCCCCCAACCTTGGGAAATGTTTCTCGCTGAGCAGTCGGGCATTAAGGGACAGTACCCAGATTGGATGACACAGAAAATGTGTTTCTGTTTTCACCCTTTTAAGAGGGTTTTCTTCTCTCCTTGAGTCTGGGTACCTGGAGGAGATGAGTGCCCTGGGATTTTGCACCATTTGCTGCCCAGGGGATCCACCCAGACACCAGCCCCTGGAGAAGATACTCATCTTCCCTGGAGAAGGGCTGAGAAATGGTATTTTCTGCTTCTTGTCCTCTTCAGATTTGACTCCTTTGTGCAGACTCCTTCCTCTTGAGTTCGCTCTCATATTGGTGCAGGGTAGTTGTGGACTTTCAGAGTACACACCTAAGTGTTCCCAAAGTTGGGTTTTCCCAAAATTGTGGTTTTAAGTCAATTTGCAGGATTTTTTTGCCCCGTGGTTGCAATGGAGACAGAGCAGACCTCATAGCCTCTGCTCTAAAGATGCTTGCCGTTGGCTGGGGGGACAAGAGGATACTTAGGGAGGAAGGAGAGCAGAGTAAGACAGAGCATAATTTGGACATATGGGTACTGTAAACCTGACATTCAAATACATGATTCAGGGGCGCCTGGGTGGCTCAGTGGGTTAAGCCTCTGCCTTCGGCTCAGGTCATGATCTCAGGGTCCTGGGATCGAGCCCC
>RCUC01034604.1:0-11667 GCA_003697995.1 Taxidea taxus jeffersonii
CCCCCCCCTCGGGAGAGGGCGGCGGGGCGCAGGGAGCGTGCGCGCGGCCCGCCCCGGGCGCGGGCGGAGGGGAGAAGGAGGGGCACGCGCGGCGGGCAGCCCGCAGAAGCCGGGAGCCGCGCAGGAGAACGGAGTGCCAGCCGCCGCGGGGCCGAGCCGGTAGGGGGCCGCGGGCTCGGGCAAGGACCGGGGCGGGAGGGGTGGGTGGGAGCGGGCGGGACTTGGCTCTGACGCGACTCTGGGGGGGGCACTGGCGGGACCCGGCGGCCGGGGCCCCGCGCGACCCTCGTCTCTGGAAACTTTGTGCCGGCGCCCACACCTGCTCTCGGGCGGTTCTCGCATCCTCTGGGCGGCCGGGAGGGGCGAGGCCCGGGGCCCTCCGCAGCGCCCCATCCTCGCCGCCCGACCCCCCGCCTCACCGACTGTGGGTGCGCGCCCCCCCGACTTCGCCCTGGTGCGGCCGGCGTACCGGCCCTCGGGCTCCTTGGTCGGCGTCCTGTGGGCTCCCCTCCCCTCCTCCTCCTTCCTGACCCTCTGCACTCCGGCCGCGCCATGGTCTCTCCACCTCCTCTTTGGCCGTCCTCATCCACCCGCTCCGAGCCTCTCGAGCTGTCGGCGGCCCTTTGCATCTTTCATAGGTTTCTGGTGCATTGATAGAAGCAACTTGACTTTCAGCAATGCCAAGTATTCAACTTCAGTGTTTCTCTGCGGTGGTAGATTGGGGTGCACAGTGCTAATGTGTCTCTTTATTTCTCCTAAGTACTCTCGCTTCAAAGCAAGTTGAGTTTGTGTGTGAGAGGAGTCGCCTGCTGGAGCTGCCTTAGTGGATTGTATAACTATATTTTATTTAGGTGGATGTTGCCATTGGTACCAGCCAGTGTTATGGTAACTGGGCGTCCCAGAGGCAAGGGAAGGAGGAGTGACTTACAATTGCAGTTTTACTGTGTAGGGATTAAAAAAGAAACAAACAAACTACCTTGTACTTTTCATCCAGCAGGACCTCAAGGCATCTGGCAAGTGTTAACCAGCCGTTCTTTGTAGTTTTATAGGAGGGGTAGGGAGAGAGCATTGCCTGCCCGTTTTACACATGTAAAAACAGAGGCAAAGAACCAAGTCCTGATTCCTTACTAATCTTCAAGGAATATGGACCAAGAAATTGAACCCTGAGTTTTCTGGAATTCCTTGTCCATAAGGCCACACAGAAGTAAAATGGAATTTTGGAACATCTTCCCTGAGGTTGTACAGATCAGTTAAAAGTCAAAGAGGCTGGGGCCAGGTGTCAGCAGCCCTGTGCTTGAGACCCCGCTCTGTCACAAAGTTAAGTGATTCTGGACAAGTCACAGCTGCTCCCTCCATGTTTCCTGTTGTTTAAAATGAGGGGGACAAAGGTGCTGTCTTTTTGCAAAGGTGTGTGTGTGTGTGTGTGGAAGCTCCACTCCCTTGAGCTGCATTTGGTGATTGTTAGTTGTTATGGACTCATAAAGGCTCCCATTCTTGGGCTTCCTTTAGAAATGCAGGGAATGAGGTGCCCCAAGAATGAATAACTGTCTCTTCTTCCCTAGGGCACCTGAGAATTCACATCAGGGACAGGCTGAGGCAGGGACCCTGACCCTGGGTGGGGGGGAAGAGGGTTGTCGGGTGGAGGTAGGAAGGCACCCTGTACAGGCGGCTTGACACATGGGCCCTATTCCTGCCTCCAGCTCTGACTCATCTTCTGACGCTTGGGGGAGGAGAAGAAGGTAGTTGCTTGATATTTTTGGCTTTCCCCCATAAAACAGGAGACGGTTTCCTTCATTCCAAGCCGTTTTAACATCAGTGTCAAACGTGTCTATGCTGAGTTCTCATCTGAAATCTTTCATATTGGTTGAATGCAGGTATGATTTCTGTAATATTCCCTGATAGAATGGCATAAATGTGTATTCATATAAAATATACCGGTCAGGTGTATAAATCCAGGAAGTCCTTTAAAACTTTAGCATGAAAACCTTAACATTTTTTTTTAACCTTAAATTTTTAAATTATGGTCTTTAGAGAGGAATGTGTGTTTGGGGAATTCCTTTGCATTTGGGATTTGGGTGGATTGAAAATGCTCATTAATAATTCTCTGTAAAACATAGAACTTTACAGATAAGGTTAAAGCCTTCTTTTTAGTTTCTTTCCCAGAAGTAACTGTCTATCTTTATCGATTTGTGTGTATCCTCTTAGACTTTTCTAAGCATTTTTATAATATCTGCACAAAGTGATTTTTTAATTGAAATGAATTATAAAATTAACCAGTCCTGTTCGTAGAGATTTGGCTTCTGTCTAGAACAGGTAGCATGCGTTTTAAGTACAGCTGGTTGTAAAGGTTCATTACCTCTGTTGCATAGTAGTATTTCTCAAGATGATGGGCAAATGACCCCTTCTTAAACAGCCTCAAAGCACTTCAATCATTAAGATCCTAGGTGTTACTCTCAGTTAAAAATGAAAACTTTTCCTTTAAAAAAAATATCTAGGACTACTAGTGTCTTCATCTTATAAGGAAGCATAAGTGGGAGCAGAAGGCAGGGAGAGTTGCTAAAGCAACAGCACCTGGGTATAAACTTACAGGGCGAGCATTTAAGGTAGTAGCTTTATTTATGAAAGCTTCTCTGAGAAACAGGGAAGTGTTAATGTGGGCGCAGTTCAGTTCAGTACTTTCAGGAGACATATGAGTTCAAACAGAATTCACATCAAGAGTTTATATGTTAGAGGACTTTTGCCATGATGAAGGTCCAGTGTTGAGTATTGGGGTGGAAGGCAGATGAGGTCCCTGAAAACTGATGAAACTGATAGGCTAATAGTGACATTTAGAGAAGGAAGTGTTCTTTCCCCACATTGGCCAGAACTGTAATGATTCTGAATTCCTGGACATGAACATTTTACTTATTTAACTTTTTCTTTTTAAAATATTTTATTTATTTATTTGTTAGAGAGAGAGAGAGTGAGCACAGGCAGACAGAGTGGCAGGCAGAGGCAGAGGGAGAAGCAGGCTCCCCGCCAAGCAAGGAGCCCGATGTGGGACTCAATCCCAGGACGCTGGGATCATGACCTGAGCCGAAGGCAGCTGCTTAACCAACTGAGCCACCCAGGCGACCCTTATTTAACTTTTTTATTGTGAATTATAACACACGGAAAAGTGTATAAAACAAATGAATAAACAATGATTTTTTTTGGATAAATTAATGATTTTCTTTTTTAAGCTGTAACCATCTAGAAGGTCACGAAGAACCTTCCTCCCATACTTTCCCAAGGACAGACTCTCCCCTCACCCCAAAAGTAACCTAACCTCATTTTTTGTGGAAATAGCTTCTTTTCTTGTGGTTGGTTTTTCTCCCCTAAATATTAATATTTAAACAAGTTTCATTTTGTCTGCTTTCACGTTTATGCATATGGAATCAAAGTAGGTATTCTTTTAAATACTTTTTTTGGTGGGGGTCAACATCATATAAATGTGTGTGTATACATGTGGGTATATAGGAATGTATACACATACACACATAGTTTTTTCAAATTCTTGCAGCATGGTGTTTTTTAAAGATTCATTCATATTGTTATCTGTGACTGTAATTAGTTCATTTTTGTGTGAACATAGCACAAGTTACCCATCATCTGCTGATGGGATAGCTGGGTCATTTCTGGCCTGGGGCATTAAGAACAGGGCCTACAGGGGCACCTGGGTGGCTCAGTGGGTTAAAGCCTCTGCCTTCGGCTCAGGTCATGATCCCAGGGTCCTGGGATGGAGCCCCGAATCATCGCGAATCATCGCATCGGGCTCTCTGCTCAGCAGGGAGCCTGCTTCCCTTCCTCTCTCTCTGCTTGCCTCTCTGCCTACTTGTGATCTCTCTTTGTTAAATAAATAGATAAAATCTTTAAAAAAAAACAGGGCCTACAGGTGTGTTTATCTGCAGCTTTACTAGCTGATGCCTCATTTCAAGAGTGGTTGGTACCAATTTACATTCCTCCGGTGGTGTCAGCCTTGAATTTATAATCCACTGTATTTGTTGTTGAACCACAGTATGTTTGGATATCACAGTATGTTTGGATAACCACAGTGTGAATGAATGAAGTGGTCTGATTCCTGGGCCTTTGTGTACCAGTGTATTTATATATACCTACAAGTTTAATTGTATGGGTTGGACCAACATACTACCCAGAGGGCAGAGATGGTCTTCCACTCTATTGGGTTGACAAATACCCCAGGAAAAATTCTTCCTTTTTTTTTCTTTTTTTTTTTTTTTTAACAGATGTGTAGTTATAGGAAAATTTAAGTATGCAAAGTGAAGAATAAAAGTGTCTAGTTACCTAGAAATCTTTATTTTTTTAAAGGATTTTTTTTTTCTTTTTTAGTAATCTTTACCCCCAGTGTCAGGCATGAACTCACAACCCCAGCATCAAGAGCTGCACAGTCTTCCAGCCAGACGCCCCTACCTAAAGTCTCTTAAAGGTTTTGGGTGAATCCTACCTCTGGGGCCACTCATTTCCTTGATGTGTGATTTGTGTTGTGCTGGTGAATGCCCGCTGTGTGCGCATCCCTGAATGTGTAGGCCGGCAGTGGAAGTTTTAGTGTGTGATGTATGCAGGAACCCAGGCCAGTCCTTGTTAGAGGATCCTCAGAGGACCCTCTGAGAATGCTTGTGTGTGTATGCGGGGCCTTTAGGAGGTGCTGAGCACAGACCAAGAAGGCTCCTCTTTCTCTGGCTTTTCCAAAGGAACCACAGCTTCTTTGGTGTGGGAATAAAGTACTCTTTTACAATCTTTAAAACTTACTTTTCCCCCAATTTTCCTTAGTATACCATAGTAGAGGGAGTTAAAACTGGGTTTGGAACAGAATTTCTGCTTTTGAGGAGGCAGTTGCCAGGTTAACTTTAATTGCCTGTGTGTGGTGGTGTAGCTAGATTTAAAGCTAGGTGTGTATGGAGTGTGTGCGGGGAGAGACAGGTGGGAGGAGGGGAGAGCGGGAAGGGAAGGGAGATAGGAGAGGCAGAGGTGGAGAGGTTATGTTAGGACAGGTATTGGCTGAGTACCTACAGTGCCTGGTGTTATTTGCTAACAGTTTGCTTCTCTCCTTGCAGTAGAATGTTCTGCAGTTCTGTAGGTTTAGAAAGTACCCTCAGGGCTATCCTTTTTCTTAGTTGGAGGGGTAAAGGAAGAATAATCCAAAGAATGTGAGATTTGTAGTTCTTTTTTAATTTCTTCTGCCAGGCATCCTAGAAAATGGTTATATGCTCTATTTTCTGGCTTTCCATAAATCCTGGGTACTTTCTCACTTACATATTAAAGTTTTCTTCAGGGACGCCTGGGTGGCTCAGTTGGTTAAGCGGCTGCCTTCGGATCGGGTCATGATCCTCCGCGTCCTAGGATCGAGTCCCGCATCCCACATCGGGCTCCTTGCTCGGCAGGGAGCCTGCTTCTCTCTCTGCCTCTGCCTGCCACTCTGCCTGTGCTCTCTCTCTCTGACAAATAAATAAATAAAATATTTAAAAAAAAAACAAAGTTTTCTTCAGATTCTCTAAAATAGTCATAATTTTAAAACCTACTTATACATAAATTAAAGGTTTTAAAGAAAGGATCAAAAGGAGCATCAGAGCCTCTTAATCTGAGTGATTGCGGGGAGAAGTCCTTTTTGTGTTCTCTGGTATCCCTTGTGGTGGGCGGTAGTAGCTGGTGGAAGAGCTCCGTATTCCACCTGTTACAGGGAAGGGGGCAAAGTGTGGGTGCTGAGGTCTTGGCCATACCGGCCCCACAATGTCACATACACCCACGGCCTTCTCAGCGTGCCACTTGCCGTTCTTGCTCTTAGCACTGACCCAGTTTTAGCCACCTCTACTATGGCACGACAGTTTGGCCAGCTCTTCCCTCTGTCTTCTCGAAGTCTCTGTGGACAAAGGGGCCCTTTTGAAATTCACATGCAACTGCTGGTCTTAACTTCTGTCTTTGTCCCAGAATAGTTTCAGCATCAAAAGCCTGGGGCAGCAGTCTTCTTGACTCTTTAGGACTTTGAATGTGTGGGTAGCACAGAGGACTCTTCAGGTCTAGCGTGCTGCTTCTGTGGAACTAGTAAACATTTCTGTGGCAGATAAGAGCACGTGAAGCACCAGCCTTCCTCCACTGAAGAGGGACACCAATGAGGCGAGCTTGCTTGAAGTTTTGAGAAAGTACTACTGGTAAAAATAAAATCCAGGAGAGGACTGTCAGCATTGCAAGTTACACACAAATTTGAAATCAAAATTTATAATTAAGAATTTCACTCATTTAGCTCTTGTGCCGCTCTGATGTCCTTGCCAAGTTCTCTTACCAAATCAGCTGTGAGTCTGGCTCCCATGTGAGGAGCAGGTGCAGGCTAGAGCCTGGAGGGGGCGTTTGTGTTGACAGCCATTTGTTGTAGTTAATTTTCTTCTATTCCAAATAATTTTTATTTTTAGAAATTTCAATCATATACTGGGGCGGTGCCTGGGTGGTTTAGTCGGTTAAGTGTCCAACTCCTGATTTCGGCTCAGGTCCTGATCACAGGGTTGTGAGATTGAGCCCCATGTTGGGCTCTGTGCTAGGCATGGAGCCTGCTTGAGATTCTCTCTCCCTCCCCCTCTGCTCCTGCTCGCTCTCCCTCCCTCCCTTTTTCTTTGTCTTTCTCAAAAATAATAATAAATGAATAAATCAATAAATTGCAGTCATATAGAAAATTACAGAGAACAGGGGCACCTGGGTGGCTCAGTGGGTTAAGCCTCTGTCTTTGGCTTGGGTCATGATCCCAGGGTCCTGAGGTCGAGCCCCGCATTGGGCTCTCTGCTTGGTGGAGAGCCTGCTTCCTCCTCTCTGTCTGCCTCTCTGCCGACTTGTGATCTCTCTCTCTGTCAAATAAATAAATAAAATCTTAAAAAAAAAAAAAAGAAAATTACAAAGAACAAATTTTTACCATTACCACCCCAAACTGGTCATACTTTCTCTCTTTTATTTAAAAAAAGCAGGGTGAGGATTATAAAGTTGAATCTTCCTTGGGCCCCTCCCCTTCCTTCCCTACTGAGACAACCAGCCCCAGGAATTTGATAGGTTTCTCTCCAGCCCACTTGATTTATTTGAATATCTGTTTATTGTGCATTTTTGATGAATGTCAAAGAGCCCAGTGTGGGGCTTGAACTCACAACCCTGAGATCAAGACCTGAGCTGAGATCAAGAGTCTGATGCTTAACTGACTGAGTCATGCAGGTGCTCCAGTACTGGATTATGTCTTAAGTCCAAGAAACTCCTGTATTATTTTGTTTAAAAATAATTTAAAAAAATGTACATTTGTGGAGTTTCTTATTTCGTTTATTCTCCTACAAATTACAGTAAATAATATTTATCCTTTCCACAGTAGCTTAATCGTTTTTGGTTTTTTTTTTTAATTTATTCATTTGACACAGAGAGAGAGAGATCACAAGTAGGCAGTGAAGCAGGCAGAGAGAAAGGGGGGAAGCAGGCTCCCTGCTGAGCAGAGAGCCAGATGCGGGGCTTCATCCCAGGACCCTGAGATCATGACCCGAGCCGAAGACAGAGGCCTTAACCCACTGAGCCCTCCAGGCGCCCCAATCTTATTTTTTTAAGTAGGCCCCATGCTCAGCACAGGACTTGAACTCAGGACCTTGAGGTTAAGACCCGAGCTGAAATCAGGAGTCGGACACTTGACTATCTGAGCCATCCAGGTGCCCGTTAATATTATTTTAAATTCCTTTTGCAGAGATACTTGCTAGAAATATAAATTCTTGGGCCTTTATCCCCGGAAATCCTGATTATTAGGTCTGAGGTGGGGCCTAAAAATGCACATCTTAACCAGCAGCTCATGTGATTCTCATGCAATGGTCATTAGGTCCACACTTTGAAAATATTCCTTTGCCATAGGATGATGGCTTTGGAACATAATTTCAACCATGCGTTTTCTGTAAAGGGCAGGTAGGAAATATTTTAGGCTCCAGGGCCAAACAGTTTCTGCAGCAACTACTTAACTCACCTTCGCTGCAAGAAAGCAGCCATAGTTAATGTGTAACCAGTGAATGCAGCTGTGTTACAATAGAGCTTCATTCATGAACACTGTCATTTTAATTCCACACAGTTTTTTTTTTTTTTTAATTTATTAGTTAGAGGGAGAGAGCGAGCACAGGCAGACAGAGAGACAAGCAGAGGCAGAGGGAGGAGCAGGCTCCCTGCTGAGCAAGGAGCCCGATGTGGGACTCGATCCCACGACGCTGGGATCATGACCTGAGCCGAAGGCAGCCGCTTAACCAACTGAGCCACCCAGGCGTCCCTCCATACAGTCTTTATATGCCATACGGTTTTGTTTTTTTTTTTTAAGATTTTATTTATTTATTTATTTGTCAGAGAGAGAGGGAGAGAGAGCGAATGAGCACAGGCAGACAGAGTGGCAGGCAGAGGGAGAAGCAGGCTCCCTGCCGAGCAAGGTGCCCGATGCAGGACTCGATCCCAGGACTCTGGGATCATGACCCGAGCCGAAGGCAGCCGCTCAACCAACTGAGCCACCCAGGCGTCCCTGCCATACAGTTTTATATGAAGTGTACTGTTCTCGTGATTTAATTTTTAGCCATTCCAAGCTCATGGGCTAGACTTGTCTGCCTGCTGTGGTTTGCCAGCCCCTGATGTGTACCGGAGTAGAGTGAGGTTTGCTGGCCACAACCACGTTCTCTCACAGCATGTGAATAACAGTGATACAATCTGTATAAATTATGCTAATATAGTAAGGTGAAGAATTGTCATAAAGAATTATGTGTATTGTCTTATTGTATTAGACTAATTTTTTCAGGAGACAATGAAAGACAAGGGAATAACTTCAGGAATCTCTGCCTTTGCACTGCCATTTAGCTAAAAACTTGATTCCTCCCTTTGCTTTGGGGGGGCCCAGGCACCCAGTTGGCCTCAGAGCGTGGTAGGGCTGCTGTCCCTGCAGGGAAAGGGCACAGAGCTTTGTCGGGATCCCTCTTTCTAGTTAATTCAGGAGACTCACCTGGTTATCTTACTCAGAAACTTTCGTGGGCAATTAGATGCTTTTGATTTATAAAGACAAATGGGAAATTAATTTATCAATATTTAAATGAAGTTACTTTGCTATGAAATCACCAAAAATGTGGAATTGGGTCATGGGTATGATACAGAAATCCTTGTAAGGAGAAGGTTGAGGCTCACTGCTTGGGGTTTATGGGTATTGATACATGCAGTCAGACAGTAGAGTAAATGATTAAAGCTTGTCAGCTATTCACTGTTGAGCTCTTAGTCTTATGAACTTTATAAATTCTTTTTTGTCTTCCTTAAAGTCATAATGAACTTTTAAGAGATCTTATTTATTTAAAAAAAAAAAATCTGCATTTTCTGAGATTTCATAGTCTTGCCTCTCAGAGGGTGGTAGTGACTTTGGCAGTTTTGAGGCACATTTTTATCTATTTTGGGCTTAATTGTTGTGTATGGTTTTTAAAGTACTCCGCCTCTAGATGTTCTGACCTATATAAATCAAAGTTCACTGCTTAACCAAGAATCTATGATTCATATTTAATTTTTACCACTTCTTGAAGATTTTGAAGTATTTACATAGGCACAAATTGGTTTTTAGTTATCACCGAACAAATTTAAATGTGATTGTGTGATTTTGCCAGCATTTTCTTGGTTTAGGTTTATCAGATTTTTCACACCCTAAGACCATCTCATACCACATAGCAGTTTAGGGTTTCTTATATTCATATCCCCATTATAGATAAAACACAATGAGATTGACCTTGTGTGCTTTAATTTCTTTTCTTTGCAGTTTTTGTTTTCGTCCTCAATGAAATGGGGACATTTTGATAGTTTTTCGATCAGTTGACCTGTTGTGGTCAGATTGTATGACTAATCAACAAATGCACAACTCATGGAAAAGGGGATCTGGTCCTAGTGGGGTTCCTACTTTTTTTCTATATAGAGTCTGGGAAAGCCTCTTCACCTCCATTACCTCTGATTCCTCATCTGGGAACCATGACAGCAGAACAGTATTGATCCATGTGAGGCTGAGCGTGTTCATGGAGCTTCAGCAAAATAGGCACTTGAGTTTTTGTTTTTTTCCAGCAAGTCCAGTGGGACAGACTGAGGCTGATTCATTTGATGCTTCTCACACTTTCCTGTGTATAAAGATCACTTGCGATCTTGTTCACTGTGGAATCCCATTCCATAGGTCTGGGATGGGGCCTGAGATGATGCATTTCTTTCAAGCTCTGGGTTGATACTGCTGCATCTTGGATCACACTTGGAGTGGTGAGGGGTTATAGAAAAGGGTTTGTGTTCTCTATTTGGAATCTGAAAGTAAGAAAGCTCTTGAATGTCAAGAATGACGGCATGTCTTTTTAAAAAAAAATTTTTTTTAAAGATTTTATTTGACAGAGAGATCACAAGTAGGCAAAGAGGCAGGCAGTGAGAGAGGGGAAAGCAGGCTCCCCGCTGAGCAGAGAGCCTGATGCGGGGCTCAATCCCAGGATGCTGAGATCATGACCTGAGTCGAAGGCAGAGACCTAACCCACTGAGCCACCCAGGTGGCCCCATTAAAAAAAAATAATAATAAATATTTTATTTATTTGAGACAGAGTAGGAGAGAGTGCAGAGAGGGGGGCATGGCAGAGGAAGAGAGAGAAATAGACTCCCTGCAGGGAGCCCAACAAGGGGCTTAATCCCAGGACCTTGAGATCATGACCTGAGCTGGAGGCAGACACTTAATTGACTGAGCCACCAGGCGCCCATAAATGGCAGTATGTTTTAAATGGACTGGAGAAAAAGCATGATAGTATCATCTATGAGACTCCTCCCCGAGAAACAGACAACTCTGTTTTTCAGCCCCATTGACTGTTTTACTTTGCTTCTAGCCTGTGCCTTCTCTGAATTGCTAAGGTATCCACTGTTTGCACCACTCATTTGAGTCACCTAATGTTAGTGGATCTTCTATTGTTATTCAGCTGTTTTATAGTATATCTTGTTATCAATTTAAGGTGATAAAATCCTAGCACAGGGTGATGGTTTATGTTATATCTTTAGAGCCCTGTTCTAGCTATTACTGCATAGCACACCATTCCAAACTCAGTGGTGTAAAAACAACCATTTTTATTTTGCTCACCGATTCCTGTAGAGGTCAGGAATTTGGACCTCATGTAGTGGGGACAACTTGTCTTTGCTCCACAATGTCTGGGGCCAGTGGTGGGACAGTCAAAGACTGTAGGTGACTCGATGGCTGGGAGCTAGAATCATCGATTTGTCTTTACTCACATATTTCATAGTTGATCCTGGCTACCCGCTGGGACCTCAGTGGGGCTGCTCTCTGGAGCACCTGCATCTGACCTCACCCCATGGTAACTCTGTTGAGCTTCCTGACAGCATAGCAGCCGGCCTCTAAGAGCAAGTCCCAAGACAGCAAGGTAGAAGTGTGTGACATGTTTATAATCTAGCCTCAGAAGCATTATTTCTTCTGTACTCTTTGGTGGAGTTGGTCACATTGTAAGGTGAAGTGGGATGGGAGATATTGTGGTCATTTGTGGCGAAGACCTTTTTCACAATCCCCACATCACTTAGAAGAGTGTTGAACACATGGCATGAACTCAGTGAAGACTGTTGTGTGAATGAGTGGCCAGCAGGTTTTTTTTTTTTTTT
>RCUC01034666.1:0-20478 GCA_003697995.1 Taxidea taxus jeffersonii
TGTTGTGGTGATTGTAAAGATTTGAAAGTTTGATGGAGACGAGGGGATTATTATAGAAATATGAAGTTTACCTAAAAATTCCATTTTGCCCCTTGCAGAGATTTTGCTTCAAGATTTAAAGCAGTTCTCCAAAGGAGGAATACAAATGACTAATAAACATATGACAGAAGTTAAGGTATTCTAATAATAAAAGAAAAATAAATTGTAAATTAGATGCCATGGTTTTGCCTCTCAAATTATCACCTTTAAAAAAGTGACATTATCTGGATTTGGCTGGGATGTACGGAGGTTGCTAGTGGAAATATAAAGTGGTACAGTTTTTGAAGGGCAGTGGGGCCTATGTATCCAGCCCTACGAAGGCAGGTGGCCCTCTCTTGTTCGTGCTGTCGTGCTTAACTGAAACTCAATCACATGAGAAGCATATAGAGTGTCTATATGGCTTTAGATACAAAAATCCCAACTCCCAAGAATCTATTTTTAGAGATTAAAAAGGGATACATAGAAAGATTAACTGTATTGATTGGGGCATTATTTATAATAAAAAATGGGAAATAATCCACAATAACCCAACAATAAGGGATTGGTTAGATAAATTATGCTGCTCCCATATAGTGGAATGCTACACTTCTGTAAAAATCATGTTTTCAAACAACAGCCAAAGACATTTGGAAATGCTTAGGATATAATATTCAATAAAAAAGCAGGATGCAAAAATTATATACAGAATGATCTCAATTTTATGTTCATCTGTGCAATCGTGCTCCCAAGGAATATACACACATGATACTATTTTAAATTGAACCAAAATGTTAAGAAGGCTTTTTCTGAGTCATGAGATTATGGGTAATCTGTAATTTTTCTTATAAATTTCTATACTTCACCAATCTTTGTAATGAAGCTATATATTTTATGATACATTTTAAAAATCTGGGACTATATAGAGTAAAAAGTTAAAGTTTCCACCCTACGTCCCTATACGGAGGTGACTATCCAAACCATTTTCTGTGTTCTTGCGTATGCATAAAGGTGTCTATCCATATTTTAAAAATGGCTTCGTTGAGGTATAAGTTACACACAATAAACTGTATCTATTTAAATTGTACAGTTTAATTAATTTGACAGTTGTGTCTCCCTATTAAACTGGCACCATAATCGAAACATAAAATATTCCTGTCACACCCAAATTTTGTTCATGTTCTTTGCAACCCAGTGGTCCCTCCACTGATCATTTTTTTGTTACCATAGATTTTCTTTTTCTTAATATCTATAGAAAAGAAATTATGTAGTATATATTCCTTTACATTTAGTTTATTTTATTCATCATTTTGGTTTCGAGATTCATCTGTGTGGTTGTAAATATAAGCAGTCCTTTTTTTTCATTGTGGAGTGGTGTCTAATCACATAGATACACTACATTCTGTTTATGGATTCACCTACTGAAACATTGGGGTTATTTCCTGGTTTTGACTAATATGGAAAGCTCTACTATTATCATTTGTGTCTAATATTTGTGTAGACATATGTTTTTATTTTTCCTGGGTACACACCTAGGAGTATGTATTAGTCTGAGTTCTCCAGAGTAAAAAGAAACAATTAAGTAGCTAGATAGCTCAATAGACAGATCTATAGATAAATGTATAGGTCCATATATCTATGCATCATACAAACTTATATGTATGCACATACATTATGTATATGCATGATACATAATGTGTATATGTGTAACACACATATGCATAATATGTATGTGTACAATACATAGTAAAGTGATCTGTGTCATTATATCTTTATCTATCTTTATGCCAGAACTACTGTTTTGATTAATGCAGCTTCATACTCCACTTTGAAATAAAGAAGTGCCAATTCTCCAACTTTGTTCTTCTTTTTCAAAGTTATTTTGGCTATTTTAACCTCTTTGCAATCCTATATGCACTTTTTTTTTTTTTTCCTATATGCACTTTAGAATTAGCTTGTGATTTCTGACAAAAGAGCCTTTGGGATTTCAGTTGGGATTGTAATGAATCCATAGATCAGTTTGGAGACAATGGCATCTTAATATTAAATCTTTCATCTATGAACATGGTCTCAATATTTATCTCTCTTAAAGTATCAAATGCTGCTTATATATATGATATATAACAGATACATAAAATATAAATAAATTTTATATGATTTATGAGTAAACATAAATATGACATATCTATGATAAACATATAGATATCTAAAATGTACATACTAGATAGATAGATTTATATGTAGATATCAGCAGTGGGTACACACGTTGTTAAAACTACTAGACACTGTTGAAATATAGAGCAAATTTTATGTTGATGTTTTTTCTTTTCTTTTCACTGCTTAAAAATCTTACTATTATCTTCCAGCCTCCATTTTCCTTTCTAAAGAAAAGCAGTCATCATTCTTACTGATATTCTGAATGTAACATGTATTTTGTTCCTTGGGATATTTTTAGGGTTTTCTTTCCACTTATGGTTTTCAACAGTTTGACTGTGATGTGCCTGAATGTGTATTTTCTTGTATTAGGGAAGACTTGATGTACCCCTGGGGGATATTCTTCAGCTCTCCTGCCCTGGCACCAACTCTCCGGGTGCTACTCCCACACGCCTCAGAGCAGGCTGAGCCGGTGCAGACTGTTCTGGGAACCCCATGAATCTCATCCATGATCACCACCCACATATAATCATTGATGGTGTGTTTAAAAGTAGGCTGGTCTCTTCCTTCCTTTTCTATGACGCTTCCAAACTGTCCTAGAGATGAAAGCAGTTGTGAGACTCCTCTTCCAGAAAGTAATTGATTCTTTCTAAAATTTAGTCAGTTGAGTTGTCTTTGCCTCATGTTTTCTCTGATGGGTATAAAAACAAGTAAACAAAAACAGCAACAAATCCAGCTGTGATTTTGTAGCATTCCTGGCTATTCTCCTTTTCAGGATAAGAATGACAGACTTGTAACTTGCGGTGTCTTATATGGAAGTTAACTCTTATCCTCCCATTAGATATGCATTGTCCTCAGGTTGTGTACTTGTCACAAGGTTACCTGAAACACACACACACACACACACACACACACACTCCTTTTAAATGTGACTAAAGAATGCTTGAAAACCTCAAAGTTCAAAATCCATATTAAATGTGAAGGAGCTTAAACTTTCCTTAGTCTTCAAAAATGCCCTCTAGGATCTCCCATATTTGTGATGGACTTCGTGTAACATAAATGCTTGTTGAGTGCCTACTATGTGCTGGGGACCATCTCAGGGCTTGGAGGTGAGGGATAAATGTCCCATGGAGCTTACATTATAGTGGACTTCTGGAAAAACAAAAGGATTGTGATTTAGAGGAGAGAACTCCCATAACGTGCAAGTTCACCATGCTCTAACATTTGAAACAGCTATTTCAGGAGCCAAATTATTAAGGATAATTTATTCCAGATCTCTGCTGAAATAAACAATGCTTCTGAGTTCTGTACAGATGTGTAGCCAGCAGGGAGCCGCCTGATTCTATCAGTTTCTAGACATCTTTCAGCAAAGTCAGAGCTCCACATGGAAAGCTGAGCATTCAGGGCCTCTGTGCATATTCAGCCATGCCCTGGGGTCGCAGGCTAATGAGGGGATTACACTCTTCTCTGTGTGTAATTTTTTTCATTGGTGACAGATTTAATGTGGATAATAATGCTCACTTAATAAGCAATCCAGTGCAATTTAACAGAAGTTATGAATATAAGTTGAGACGAATCTTCATCTTCATCGTGTTTATGCAAAGAACAGTGTGAGCAAAGGGCTAACCTAGAACTAGTAACACTCTGAATTATGTCATTGCACTCATTTCTTCTACTTAAACTTCTGAGACTATGAAAAGCAGAAAAGTGCAGCTCATTATTTGGGTATGCTCTTAATAGCTTAGGTCAAACGATTGTACTAGTCACCAAACATATCAGAAGACATGAAATCATGTTCACCCTTGAGGTTATCGACTAAAGTGGGCTCAGCAAACTTTCTCTGACGTTCCAGATTGTGAGTAGTTTAGGCTTTGTACACTGTCCAATCTCTGCCACAACTACTCAGCTCTGCTGTTGTAGCACAAAAGCAGCTATAGACAATAGGTACATAAACGAGCATGGCTGTGTTCTAATAAAACTTTACTTACAAAAACAGGCAAGGGGCTGGATTTGGCCTGTGTCCCAACCCTTGAACAGAAGAGTTGACAGCATTGGAGTTGGAGTTAGAATCTCCAGAAGAAATTACAGGTAATGTGCAAAATGTGTTGATCCATGGCTGGTTATAGGCAGAAACCAATGGCTGTCGGTGTGTTAGGCACAAACTATGACTCTATCATGCAGATGTTTCCAGACCTATGTGATGGGATTTATGAGTGGTTATCATGTCAGTACGTAATGATGCTGTTTCTGAGGGTAGTCATGGAGATGTATTCTCAATGGGCTCTGCCTTAGTAGCTTTCCTCTGAGTGGGGAATAATTAATTAAATTAAGATCACTTCAAAGTTATTTGAAGTTATAGATGTTTTCAACACCATTCCTTCATTCAGCCAGCACTGATATTGTTCACATCATGATGGGATCTGGGGATTCAAAGATAAACAGAAAGTAAGATCTGGTCCCAAGGGCACACAGTCTAGTGACAGAAAGTGATGAAAACTAATAATTAGTGGGGTTTAATAAGCTCCAGAGTAAAAGAGTGAACAAGGTACTCTGATATGGGGAAAGGGAAGCTCTCAGCTTTCCTGAAAATATTAAGGAGGACTGTGAAAAAGAGGTCATTTATCTGGTCTTTAAAGACTAAGCATTTGCCAGACAGACAAGTGGAATAGACAGTTTTAGACAAACAGGCCATTTCATTTCACTTTCTTCACTTTTTCTTAAATCCTTGTCATCTGACTTCCATCTCCACAACTTAAACTATTCTCTCCTGAAGGATTGTGATCCGTTAACTGTTTCTCAGACTGCATTTTCTCCTGGACTGGACTGCATCATTTCGCATGATTACTCACTATCTCCCTGACTCTTTTTTAAACAGATTCCTGTTTTTGGAAGACCACTTAGCTTGAAGTATGGAAAATACTTCAGGGAGTACTGTGTTGTGTTATTCAAAGTAAGAAATGAGAGGGCCTGCCCCAAGACTTGGAGTGCTAATAGAGAGGAGGAGTAAGGTTCTAGAGTTATTAGAAAAACTGACCTCAGGGAGTAGGGACTGGTTGGAAGTGGCCTTGTGGGAGGTGGATAGGGTGTGGCCCCACCAGACTGAACTTGGTGCCTTCAAACCTTGACAGAGCAATGGACTTCTCTCTCAGAGGTGCTTTCATCCCAAACACAGTATAAAACAGAGGCTAACATAATTTTACTCATTTCTTTAAATGATTTTATTTTATTTTGTTTGGTTTTTGTTGTTGTTGTTGTTGTTGTTGTTGTTAATTTAATTTTATTTTTTCAGTGTTCCAAGATTCATTGTTTATGCACCACACCCAGTGCTCCATGCAATCTGTGCCCTCCATAATACCCACCACCAGGCTCACCCATTCCCCCAGACCCCTCCCTTCCAAAACCTCAGTTTGTTTCTCAGAGTCCACAGTCTCTCGTGGTTCCTCTCCCCCTCCTATTTCCCCAACTCATTTCTCCTCTCCAACTCCTCCTGTCCTCTGTGTTATTCCTTATGCTCCACAAGTAAGTGAAACCACATGATAATTGACTTTCTCTGACTTATTTCACTCAGCATATTGTCTTAAGATACACATAACATAAAATTTACCATCTTACCTATTTTTAAGTGTACAGTTCAGTGACATTAAGTATGTTCCATTATTGTGCCATCACCATCATCATTCTCTTCCAGAACTTTCCTCATGTTTTGCAAAACAGAAACCCAACCCTCCATCAAACAATAACTCCCCATTGTCTTCCCCCTCTATCCCTGATCACAACCTACATTCTATTGCCATGATTTTGATTACTTGATATACCTCCTGTAGATACAGTGTTTGTCTCTTGATGACTGACTTATTTCTCATAGCATAGGCAAACCTCAAGTTTCATCCATGTAGTAGTGTATGTCAGAATTTCCTTTGAAAGCTAAATAATATTCCATTCTACCTATATAACATATTTTGTTTCCTGTTTATTCATTGATGGATAGTTGTGTTGTTTCCAGCTTTTGGCTTTTTACCTACTTTTTAAAGCCAAAAATAACATTTTAAAGATGCTTATATTATTCCAAATTAAAAATACCTGCAAATTATCCATTTTTTTAGGAAAAGCATAAATTTGTCATTTTTTAACTAACTCACAAAATGGAAAAAAGAGAAAAGCAGCAAATATGATCTTAAGCAGCACAGATTTCTCAATATCTTCCACCTTCTATTTAGTCTTTCTGTTATTTTTTTCACTTTGCCCTTTCTTACCTTTCACAATATAGGTAAGAAGAGATTGGTTGTTAAATAATGCTTAGAAGAGCCAACATACATTGTGATTACTATTTGGTAGCTAGTGCTGGTTTTGTTTCACGTTTAAATTTTTTTTAAATTTTAAATTCAGTTAATTAACATATAATGTATTAATTTCAGAGGTAGAGGTCAGTGATTTATCAATCTTATATAACATCTACTGCTCATTATATCACGTGCCCTCCTTAATGTCCATCACCCAGATACCCCATCCCCCCACCCCCTCTCTTCCAGCAACCCTCAGTTTGTTTCCTAGAGTTAAGAGTCCCTTATGGTTTGTCTCCCTCTCTGGTTTCATCTTGTTTTATTTTTCTCCTCTCTTCCTGTATGACCCTCTGTTTTGTTTCTTAAATTCCACATGTAAGTGAGATCATATGATAATTGTCTTTGAGTGACTTATTTCATTTAACATAATATCCTCTAGTTCCATCCATGTCATTGCAAATGGCAAGATTTTATCTTTTTGATGGCTGAGTAGTATTCCATTATGTATATATACCATGTCTTCTTTATCCATTCATCTGCTGTTGGATATCTGGGCCTTTTTCCATAGTTTGGCTATTGTGAACATTGCTGCTATAAACACTGGGGGTTCAGGTGCCCCTTCCGATCACTATGTTTGCATCTTTAGGGTAAATACACAGTAGTGCAATTACTGGGTAATAGGGTAGCTCTATTTTCAACTTCTTTTTTGTTTCAGTTGCATCTTTGCCAAATGAAGCAAAGATGCACTGCTTCTTACAACCTAATTCTATCATCTGGTTTTAATTTTCTTCTTCCTGAGGTATATCTTTTAGTAGTTCTTTTAGCAAGGATCCAGTAAACGTATCAGGCTTTGTTTCTGTAAAAGTCTATTTTGCCCTCACTCTTAGATGAAAATAATAATACCATAGCTAGACATATCACAGTGAAACTTCAGAACACCAAAGACAAAGAAGTCTAGAAACTTAGCTTACATATAGACATTTGAAACAACAATGTTTTTTCAAATTAGGAGTTACAACAATGTTGTTTCAAATTAGGAGTTGAATCAAGTTAGGATTCTTGAGGAAATTGGCTATACAGACAGATGAAAACCCTATATATAAGAAAAGCAGTATTATAAAAGTTTGGAAGAAAATAGAAAATAATTTCTTTATGGCTTTGGAATAGAGAAGTAATTATTATATAAAATTCAAGAACATAAACCATAAAAAATATAATACATTTAAATATCTTAAACTTAAAAAAACCCTCCACATAATACTATATAAAAATAAAAAGGAAAATAAAACAGAAGTAAGATTTACAAAACCCAAAACTAACAAGCAAAACTAAAAAAACAAGAGACACACGAGGATATTTGCATAGCACATAGCAATTATTAGTATGGGAAGAATTCTGACAAATCAAGAAAAAATGAAACTCACTAGAAAAAAATGGGTTTAGAATGTGAATAGGCAGTTTACAGAAGACAAAATGCAAATAACCAATAAACAGGTGAAAAGATGGTTAATCTCATCAGTGCTCAGAGAAATTAAAACTAAAACAACATTGAAATGGTCCATGACACTCACTGGCTTTACGAATATTTTGATCCTATGAAACAGAATGTTGCTGGGAATGTGGAAGAAGAGAAACTCATAAAAAATCTTTGGTTATAGAGTAAATTGCTACATCACCTTGGAAACAATTTAGTTCTGCCACAGGAAGTACTGTGTACTGGAGAGTGCCCTCAGGATCAACACCTGTAAGGGAATGAGGGGAGCTGAACTGGCAGAGGGACAAGTTGAACCACAAGTCAGCTGCAAAAGAGGCTGTGTTAATTCCATGGGGAGCTCCAGAGCTGGATCCCCCCTCAGAGTTGCCCCACATTGAGGCAAGAAGCCAGGTCTTTCGACTGGCTCTCCTTTTCTATCCAGATGCACCCAGGGACCGAGTGTGACTTTGGGCAAGGTATTTCCTTTTGGCCAGTGGAAATTCTCCAAGAGGGAACCAACCATGACCAACACTCCCAAATGGGGGGAAAGTACCTTGTCCTAAAGGTCTGAGTGACCACATCACAGGGTCCACTACAAAGAATAAACTGAATACTTAAAATATTCACAATATTAGTATAACTTATAAGCACACAAAATAAATGTATGTTGTTTATCTTAAACACATGCTAAAATTACAAACTACCTTGTTCATTCACCAGTTAGGTTAACTGAGTCAATCAATAAAATTTCCTCTTAGCTTCTGCTACTCTTTGTTTGGATTTCTGTCACTTGCAACCAAAAGGACCCTGCCTAATGTAGACCACTTCATTGTGAGGCATCTCAAGGATTTCGTGAATTAGATGGAGGAGGAATAATAAATAAAGTAAAAGCATTTATTTAAAAAATTATTTATTTATTCATGTCAGATAACTAGTCTACTTTCAAAGTAATTTCACAGTATCTTAAATACATGTTGTAAAGAATGGCACTGTTAGAAGATTTTGCTCTTCTTTATAAAGCCGTTGAGGCAGTCCTTCAGTTTCTTTATAAAGAAAAAGAGGTGATGTTTATGCCTGAGGGGCTCTGCCATTTGAGAGCCCACTGTACAGATGTGCTTCTTAACAAAGGACCTCGGAGCAGCACCCTCAAAATGGCAGACAATGAGGTGCGGGATAGAGCATTCTGGACCTGGGCCTATAGGAGCACAAGAAGACTCTCAACTTCCTACTCTAAGTTTCCTTATTTATAAAATGAAGATAATAGTAATAATAATAATAACAGTAATAGTAATACCTATTCTTTTCTGCCTGTCTCCCAAGGTTTTAGTGAGGATCCAAAGAAACACTCTGTGTAAAAATGCTTGGTAAATGAGAAACAAATATTCTGTAATAGTACAAAAAGTTTTCCATTTGTGGTCATTGGAACAGTACTGGTGACTTGAAATCTGTTGTATTTTTCTAAGAATGTACCATGACTATTTCAGCCTTCAAGCCTTCCCTTGCCTGAAACAGCTTCTCCTCTTCCCACCAGACAGTGAAATCTTCAGCATCTTTCAAGCACTTCTTCTCCATGAAGATGCCCTTCTTTTGAGCTTTTCTGAGTCACTCTGGGGGAGCTGGTGGATCACTGTTGCATACCATCTCTCTCTGGCCATTGCTTTGGGTCTCCTTGTCCTTTGTCAGGGATGTTATTTTATGCACCTATCCTCCCATGGTGCATAACAAAAGCAGTGGACTCACAGTAGGTAAATGTTTGGTGAGTAGTGTTAAAAGATAAACTGAGGTATATTATAATTTTTAAGGGTTTGAGCAAAAAAAACAGATTCAAATCAGGTAGTATCCAATGTAGCAGATAGAAAAGAATTGAAGAGTCATACAAAACGAAAGACTCTTACAGCCAGAAGGGAGCAGGATAAAAGAACTGATACTAGGCAAAAAAGGATGTTGGTTATTACAAGATTATTTTCCTTTGGGGGAGGACAGGGGTCTCTCCGGCAGTCTACCTAATTAGTACTGGTCAGGCAATTCCTAATTAACAGTTTCTGGGAAAGCAGGAACTGTAAGCAAATCTCAGTTTGGTATTGTGGAGCTTAGCACAAGGGACTCCACTTTGGATCTGTTGTCTTGTTTTTAACAGTAGTTTAATAATCTCTGAGGTGGCATGTTCTTGCTCCCAAGAGCCCATTATGCATATTACTTCCCAATTTTGGATTTAGCGATGCCAAGGTGATGGCTTGAGAGTGGCAGTGCTGAGAGTATTTATACCACAGGAATTAGCAAATGCTATGCATTGTACCCACACCCTCAGCCATAACCAACTGTTAACCTTTACCAGTACACTATGCCCTGGGCAGATACAAGGAAAGCCTGCAACAGGGAAAAAAAACACAGCTCCTAAGATGGAGTCACAGCAGGTAAAACTCCATGCAGAAGGGTGGCCTGAGCCTTCAAAGAAAGCCCACATTCAGAGTAGATCTCCGTAGTCCACAGATGGAAAGGCTGTCAGATCTTTCTACTATAATTCCAGTGATGCTCTATTTTCATCCTGTTTCCCCTATTTTCAAGAGTATCACGGTGATGATAGACATGTAGAAATGGGAGAGGTAAGGTGTTTTTATCGTTTTTGTCAGAGGTGTAGAAACAAAAGGTTAGGTGTTTTTTTTTTTTAATCTTTAAAAATATATTTGAACAAAGGTTTAACCAAACTGTACAATTACCTAATCATTTATGGAGGAAAATGTGATCACTGGTCCTTGTATTTGAGTCTTACCATTCATGACATTGAATATGTTAGTATAAAAGGGATTTTGTTTTGAATGAAAAGAAAGTGAGAGAGGTTATACTCTGCTGGATGGTGCAAATGACAGCCTAAGGAAGAAGAGTGTGGTGAACAGCCTGGGCTGATCAAGAAGAGAGCAGGTTGGGGTAGCATGATCTATAATCTTTTCTCTTAGTTTTTTAGTCTTTTAATGCCAATTACCCATTACATAAAGCAAGATAAAATAGGGATTTTCCCCCAAATTAAGGAATAAGGTTAATCTAAATCTTATGTTCCCCTTCTATGAATTAGTACTTTTTTCTCAAAGATTTTATTTATTTATTTGAGAGAGAGAGAGCGTGTGCACACACACGAGCATGGGAGAGGGGCAGAGGAAGAGGAAGAAAGAGACCCCCATTCCCTGCTGAGCAGAGATCCTGCCATGGGGTTCCATTCCAGAACCCTGGGATCATGACCCGAGCTGAAGGCAGACACTTAACCAACTGAGCCACCCAGGGGCCCCAATTTAATACTTTTTAAAAGATAGTTTAGGAAAAGAGTACATTATGGCAAACCTCCAGCCAAATGCCTATCAAGATAATGCTTTCCACATAAACTTAATCTTCGGTCGCCTGATTGATTATAATGTATAAATTATAGTATCATAACCTATCACCATTAAGAGCAAATCAAGAATCAATAAAGGCTAGCATTTTGGTCCAACCACTTCCCACTCAAAGAGAGGACTGATTATTTTCAAAATATTTGCTACAATCTCAGGCATCCATGCTGCCATGCATTGTCCCTCCCTCACTGCCATCCAAGAAGCAAAGGGTGTCCCTGGGCAGCACAACATGGCACAGGGAAGGTGCTCATGGCCTCCTCGCTCTTGCTCCATAGCAGCGGGCGGCAGCTCACAGGACACTCATTTGCTCTGAGAAATCTCTCCCTCTTTTAAAGAAACATGAGTCAAAGAGGGGAAAGGAAATCGAGGAGATAGAAGAGAAAAGCAAGAAGGTGAAGATGAACTAGAGGGTCCATGGTTGGGAAATGTAGAGGCTGGATAACAGGAAATTAAAACAGAATAAAGGAATAAAAAATCGAAAGCTTTGGAACAAAGTCATGAGAGAAATAAAGTTTTAAATCTGGAAAAAAAAAAAAAAAAGAAAACCCACCTGTCTGCTTATAACAAATAACAGGAGACCGGGTCTAGAGCATCCTGGAATCTCCTCCATTATAGAGAAGAAAGAACTAGACCAAGTCCATGGTCATTTTATGTCTGTAAGAATATTGTAAATTGTAAGTGAAGAAACAGAACCTTGTAGAAGGACTCAAAGAGCTCATTGAGTTAAAACGAGCCTGTAAGAATTAAATGCATTCACCTTCTCTGAGGGCTCTGCGTTAATTTTCTGATTCTATGAGACCATTACAATTCCAGCTATCCTTGGGATTCTTTCACTTTATAGTGTTGGTACCAAAGCCTTACAAAAGCTATTTGTATAGAGAAATCAGCCGTGTTAAGAAAGCAATCATTCGTAAGAAAAATTCCAAAGGGAGCAGTAACATAAAATGATGAAAATGCCAAAGATATGAAAAATAAAGACAATTGTTACAAGACGCAATGGCTCTGAATGTTTGCTTTTATGTGACAGATGTTTTTAACCAAAGCTCAACGTTGGCAGTTTGAGTACACTTATGATTTTAATTTGTGCTCTATTCCCTTTTCATATTGATGTCTACTTACAACATCTGTGAAGGCTCTGTAACCTGAATTTGACAGGGGAAAGTGAACAGACTGCTTTTGGAGTATTTCCATTAAGTCTGCATAACAGACTGTTAACAAAAATCTTAAATAGCTATTCTAATCATCAACAGCAATCTTACACAAATTAAATTAGACCCAAAGGGCCCGATTAACTTTAAAATTCCTTACAGGCATGTAACATAAATTTAACTTTTTTTTTTTTCCTTTGGAGTAGAAATAGGATTTTTCGGTGTGAGTCAGATACACAGTTTAAAAAAAAAAAAGTTAGCAGGCATGTTAGACTCATAATGACATGGAGACAGGATTTCATTTTCTTTATCAGGAAACCACACTTCTGTGCATAGAAATTCAGTTAGGCCACAACTAAGTTCCCTGTTTATATGCAAAGTAGAGGCACTGAATGAGGTAGGAAACATGGCTTTTCTAATAAGCTCAGGAGGTTTTATCCCTAAAACCAAGAGGCCGGTATCAATCAATCCGCATTAACGTTAAAATGATGCCATGAGCCAAGGTAAAGATGAACTAGAATTTCTGCAGTTCATCAACCCCACCTACCAAAAAGTGGGCTCGATTCATGATTGAAAGCATAATTATACCATTAATCAAGGGAAAACCATTTTTAAAAAATATCTTCCCTTCTCTGCTTTAGCCAAATCCCCAAGGGTCTGTCCAAATGCATTTCTTGAATTTTCGCGTATCCCAAATCCCAGCCAGGAGGTTCCCCATCTATACATTTAATCATCTCCATTCCTCACACACACTGGATAACTTCTCTTAGGCAGCTTCCTTCCAGCTGTATGGAACATGTGATTTCTGCCCAAGTCGGTAGCAGTGAATGAGAAACTTCATATTAAAGAACAGGAACCATCAGAATTACCAAAGCTATATTTTAGATGACCTATTAGTTTGAGGAAACCGTGTCCTTTCAGCTTTTAGAAAACTATCACAGACACCTTCATGGCAATAACCCCCATGTTCTGGTGTCCTCAAGGTAAGTGTTTTCAACCACTAGGAGATGTTCTCTACTCCCTACATCTCCAGATGCTATCCAGATGCTAGTTAAGAGTCTTAAGAAATGTTCATTGCTTGCAGAATACAGAATATTCATTAGCACCTTATAGAACCTATACCTCTTCCACAAGTCTCAGGTGGCTTTGAGCACCTGGGTCACCAACAATAGAACCTGATTAGTTCAAGTCAGTGGTAGTCCCCTAGCCATGGTGATGAGGAAAGGCACAGAATCTGGCATGATAAAGGCAACATAAAAAGGATTCGTACGTGACGCCTCAGATAGACCAAGAAGTAGGTAGCTCCCATTGGCGCTGGCAACCAAATTGTGAGCACAAACAGAACCAATCTTAGGAGGAAACTAATGTTTCTCTACCTTTGGAATCCACTTATATAAATAAATATTCTTATTGTTTATGCCAGCTCCAGTCGGGGATTTTTATTCCTTGCAGTTGAAAATACTCGACTGATTTAAGTGGTCTTCTGAGCAATTTGTACACCGATATCTCTGAAGTTTTCCTAGAATTCCCCCACTGGACCACAAGGGCTGGGCCACATGGGCTCTACATAGTAAACAACATACTTCCTCTTATCTCCATTCTCCAGTGCTGGAGAACTGTTTTTGAACCAGTGTGTGTGCTTGACTCTCTAAGACTGAGTTGTTTTCCCAAAAGACTTCCTTCTCGTGCAACTAGGACTAGACTTCTTCTACCCACCCACCAGATATGCCCAGGGATGCCCTCAAATGTATCTGCCTGGGCTCAAGCGAGAACCTCAGACACAAATGTATTTTTATATAAAGTTTGAGCTGAAAATTGTTGTTGTTTTTTAATATATATTTTGTTAAACTTAATCCCCCTCAGTTTTAGATAAAACCTAGAGTAGGGGAAGTCACCTGACCTGACTTGACTCAGGAAGTGCTGAGGAGACCCAGAGACAGGACAGAGCCCACATTTCCTGCTCTGTACTCCGTGCTCAGCCCCCTGCTCTACAATTCTGAGTCTTCAAGGGTAACCCTAATGCCCTTTCCCAGGGGCAGATGAGCATTATGTAAGCATTATGTTGGGATCTGACATAAAACTGTTGAGTCTTTATTTAGGAAGTCTGAATTTTTCATAGCTCTGCCTCATTAAACCCGCCACTGCTATTTTCTGAGAAATCACGCCGAGATGCAGTGAAAATCTAAAGAAAAACTAAGGTTTTAGGCTCCAGATTAAAGCCCAGCCGAAATCGTCTGACTGATGAGGGGGTATTCTTTTCTTCAGTACATTCCAAAGCCATTGAGAGGAGTCATTTCACAACAAGGAGAATCCAAAATTTTAATATAAAGAAGAAGCAGAAAAACATGCAGACCTTTTACTTTATAACTAATCCATATGAAATATTTAATGGTGAAAACTGCTGCCAAAACCTGGAAACATGGTTCTCAGCATATCCTTGCCTGACTCAAGAACACACACAGGCTTCCCTGCTTAGTTCTGGAATTCGCTGGCTGATCTCCAAAACATTCGGTGACCGCACACAGCTAATCAACTATGTCACCTCATCACTTCCCGTGTTCTCCGAAACATCTGCACTATAGCCACGACCCTCCATGAACAGCATTCTCTGATATTCATGAACATTCCTCCCTCAGGTCTCAGCCCACCTTCAGCGGACATCTGAAATGCCCTCAGCTCTTCTGTAACTGTCCAAGCTCATCGTAAATCCCTCCTCAGTGACAGGGAGCCCGGCCCATAATCTTTCCTTGCCTTCAGGTGCGCTCACCCTTGATTATCAACTGTTGTGTTATGTTTTTCTAATTCCTTCAAATGTGGGGGTCTCTTCTGATTTGATTGCACACTTTTTAAGCACAAGCAGTGATGTCATTCTTTCCTATGCTCATTTTGTGGAGCCCTTTGTGCAGTATGGAATTCGAACGCTGCTTTACAAGTGCTTGTTGACGGGTGGTTAGAAATAACCTGACGGGGCACCTGGGTGGCTTAGTGGGTTGGGCCTCTGCCTTTGGCTCAGGTCATGATCCCAGGGTCCAGGGATCGAGCCCCATGTCAGGCTCTCTGCTCAGCAGGGAGCCTGCTTCCCCTCTCTCTCTCTGCCTGCCTGTCCGCCTACTTGTGACCTCTTTCTCTGTTAAATAAATTTTTTTAAAAATCTTTCAAAGGAAAAGAAAAAAAAAGAAATAACCTGGCGGACACAGGAAACTGCACCTGACCCTGCATCACGTTCTTCCCGAGCCCGGTCACCACTGGTCCTTTGGTGTGTGACAGCTTCTCATTAGCATAGGTTCTTATGAGGACTGAGGACCAAGCTTTCTTCTTCTCTTCCTCAATGTCCTTGCTGCCTTGCATTCAATTCTGAGATCCATTAAGATCTTCTTATCTGTAGAGTGCACAGATCAAAACTCAAATTTCAAAGGACATGATAATCCTTTCTAGCTCCAAGCAGGCCAGGATCTCAGCTCTAATTTCAGCAAAGTTCTTTCTCCAAATCCCTAGGCAATCTTCAATGTCTTGCAGAGGTACGCTGTTATTTCTAGTGTCTAATCTAAATCTTTTTGGCTGAACCCAAGTCCGTTCCCTTTATCATAACCCTAAGTGAAAACAGGGACCAGGATTTCTTTGCTGAAAACCATGTCCACACCACATAACTGATTTTTAAAAATGTTATTAACGAGCCTGTCTTCTTTACAAATTTAGGATGTGGTATTGGGTTTTATATCTGGTCTCAGTTTTAAAGTAAATAGCCATCTGTACTATTGACTATAATAAGGCAAGTCCTTTAAATTTTCAAGCATTCAGAAAGTACAGAGAAATTTTGTCATATTTGCTTTAAATATTTTATTTTAAAAATTAAGATATTAAGGATATAATTGATGCCTCTTTTATATTATGGCTTATTCTCTCTCTAGAAGGGTAAGGACTCCTGAAGCAAAGTGCATATTCTTCCTCTCCAGTTGTTAGGTCACACATATATATGTAGATCCCATATACATATATCATACACACATGTCATATACATATATGTATTATGGGATATAATAGTCTCCATGTTTGAGTGTTTGTGTTCTTTATTTTTTTTAAAGATTTTATTTATTTATTTGACAGAGAGAGAGATCACAAGTAGGCAGAGAGGCAGGCAGAGAGAAAGGGGGAAGCAGACTCCCTGCTAAGCAGAGAGCCTGACATGGGGCTCGATCCCAGGACCCTGAGTTCGTGACCTGAGCCGAAGGCAGATGTTTAACCCACTGAGCCACCCAGGCGCCCCAAGTGTTTGTATTCTTTAAATCAGAGTGTATGTATCACTCTGAAATTTACTTACATGCAAGAATGTGTTTTTAAGATTTCTCCAAGTTGGCAATATGGTTTCCCTTTGTATGACAGTAATATAATTTATTTACTCATTCTTCTATTGATGGATATTTAAAATATGTCTAATTTTCCTCTATTACAAACTATATATTGAACATATATGTACAGATCAGAAAGTGCACATACTTGAGAGTTTCTGTAAGATATAATACTTATAAGTGGAAATGCTGAATTATAGAATATGTACATCTTAAATTCTACTAGATAATAAAATTTTCTCTCCAGATTGCCTATAGAAAGTCACACTTCCACTAAAAAGTTCTCAGTTTTTCACCACTTGATACTGTTAGGGTTTTTTAATTTTTCCAGTAAGGTATAAACTTGATGTCTTATTTGTCTTTTGTCTGATTTTTCATGAAGGGTAATCATATTTTCTTGTCTGTTGATCATTCGGGTTCCCTCCTCTGCTAATTATTTGTTTGTGGCATTTACCCATCTGTCTGTTTTGTCATTCTTATTGATAAGCAGGCTTTAAAAATATATATATTCTGTTTTTCTAATCTTTTGTCAGTTAAGACATGACAAATATATTTTTCCAGTCTGTGGATTGCCTTTTAACTTTGTCACATTTTACAGGTTTTAAGAAACTGTTTAATGTAGTCAAATTCATCAATCTTTTTTTTTTCAGAGTTTTTTATTTTTGCCTTTCATTTTATGTTCATAAAAGTTTCTTCCTAGCAATGAGGAACAAGAACACTTATCCCACCTCAAGGTAAGGTGGGATGAGAGAGAAAACTCTGGAGGGCTTCCAGGAAAACCCTTTCCTTGGGTGAACCAAGTTTGCTTTAGAGCAAGAAGGAGAAGGGAATGTTTACAGAAGAGATTGTGATATAAAGAATTAATGGGGTGACCACGGTGAGTTCCAGTGGACATGCTGGAAGGTTCAGGAGTTAGAGAAAGGCAGGAGATGGGAGACAAACTCTATGCACTTTCCTATTAGGACTCAAATACCTCAGCGATTCTTGAATATACTTAGCCATTATTTCTCCAAGTCTAGCTTCTCTCCCATTCCCTGTAATCTTTTCCAGAACTCTTGCAGGAGCCTCTTAATCTAGCCACCATGATTACCAGCCGCCCTTTCCTATTTCCACCAATTTACATGTGTGATTTCTTGGTTATTTCTTCATTACTGCCTTCACATCCATCACTTGTCTACTTGACTGTGTCCAGCCTAGAATTTATTCTACTTTGTGCATTTATTTCAATGCCTGTGTTTTTTTTTTATTTTGAGGAATCTTAATGGATTTTATATATATGTATCTATATTCTCAATTTCCATCCATTTTTATTTTATGATCTCTTGTCTTTTTTTGTGAAGGTGTTCTTTTATCTCTTTGGGGCTCTGAAACATTTATTTCAATATCAGTTTCAGATTGCTCTGCTAATTTCATATCATCTTGAGAGAATCCATGTTCCTCTTGTAGGTTCTGTGCACCACGCTTTGACTAATAACTGTCCTCTTCCTCTTGTGCTTTGGAATTCTCGATTGCAGGCACATCTTGAAGGATTGTTTTGGTTTGTCATGCTCATCCCTATTTCCAGCACTACTTGTGCCCTTTTATCTAGCAAATTTGTAATGGCCTCCACCCAGCTCCCAACTTAGAGCCATGTCTAATATCTGTAGCTCAGGGTTACCACCCTTGGTCTTGTTGGAGAACTCCCAGATCCAGTCACCTAGTCGCAGAGGGCCTTGCAAAGGTCCTGGCTGCAGGGCCATGTCTGTGTCTTCTCTCATCCCAATACCCCTCTTTCCATCCCTGCCTCACTTGCTGATTTGAAATAATGAGACTACACTGACCCCATCTCACTAGGGCACCTTTCATCCTGGTACCCAACTTAGTGGAACTCCCAGCTGCCTCTGTGTGCTTCTCAGCTCAGAGCCTATAAGCCTGCAAAGCTAGCCCCAAGTTACTATTTCTGAGCTTCCTCTCTAAAGGTAATCCATAGGGATGCTTTACAACATGAGCTATGCCTTTTCGATTTTTATCTCATACCTACAGTGTTGTTTGGACTAGTGTAGGTGGGGACTTGAAATATGAATGGTACAATCTTAAGCTGACATGTTTCTGATCTGAATAGCCAGGAGGGGATCTGAAGCACAAACGGAAAGAACTGCCTTGCTTAGGCTTAATTTAATAATTAATTTAATAACAGTAAGAACTTGGGCATGAAGATGAAACTCAAGGAAGAGTGGCTTCATTAGGACCTTCTGAGAATTCATGGAGTATCAACAAATTCTTGATTCCTGAGAAATTATTTTGTACTTTGTACTTTAAAAGTTCAAAGACTGGATAAAGTTATCCTTATAAGCCAAACTGAAATCATAATTAATAATCACTAACAATTTTTCCTTTTATAATTATTCTAAAACAATTCTCTGTTTTAGACTTCAAAAAACTTACTTATATATCCCTTAGCAAACATTTACTGAGCATCCGTTTTATGCCAGCCTCTTGCTATGAGTAAATAGAACAAGATAGATTCTTGCCCTCACAGAGCTTACAGACATTAAATAAATACATAATAACAGGAGGAAGCTCTAACTACCTCTGTGATAAGTGCTCCCCAAGGCCCTTCTTCCTGTTCTCACATAATGTGACTCCTTTCCCTTCAGGGTTCCACTAAAAATGTCCTATCCATTGACAATCCTCTCGCTCCGTGCTATTATTCTCTGGTTTGGTTCGGACCCCAGATATAAGAAGCTTATCACAAAATTACTATCATTTTGATTATTTATTTTTAAAAAGTCTGTCATACTAACTAGACTATAAGCTCCGGGAAGACAGAGGGCCTGTTTTATCTTGTTCTGTCACCTTAGTGTCACTCATTAGCACGATGCCAGGCTCATAGTTGGAATTCAACAAATATTTGCTGAATGAGTGAGTATGTGAATCAATAATCCATGTGAGAGAGTATTGGGTGGGCGGTGGAGAGAACTTTCTTGGCAGAGAGAGCAACCTGTATCAGCTCCTTGAGGGTGGAAGGACTGTGGTATATCACAGGAACATAAAGATGACCAAGGAGGCTGGGGTTACAGGGAGCAAGTAATATGTAGGGGTCAGCTCGTCTTGGCTTTAAATACCAAACTGAGGACTTTCAATTTTTATTTGAAAGGTCATTGGAAACTTAGTGGGGTTTAAGTGGGAAAGTGGCTTGCTCAGCTTTTCTTTGTAAAACTCTTCTATCCAATATGGCAGCCATTAGCCTCACATGGCTATTTAGATTTGGATAAATTAGGGATAAACAAGATTAAGATTTCATCTTCTCAGTCATATAGACCACATAGCAAGTGCTCAACAGTCACAAGCAGTTAGTGGCTATCTTAACAGAAAGCACGGATATAAAACATTTCCATCATTGCAGAATGATTCATTGGCTAACACTGTTGAAAAAATTGGACACGGCTGTGTAGTAAGTGGTTCAGAGGGGATGATTCTAGTGTACTGTAAAACTTGAACCTAAAGACCTCAATGTGAGATGTGAAACCATAAAACTTCTAAAAGAAAACATAAGCAGTAATCTCTTGGACATTGGCCTCAGCAACATATTTATGTGTACGTCTCCTTGGGCAAGGGAAACAAAAGCAAAAATAAACTGTTGGGACCACACCAAAACAAAAGGCATATATATATATATATATATATATATATATATAT
>RCUC01034675.1:0-14430 GCA_003697995.1 Taxidea taxus jeffersonii
ACTTTAATAGCCTGAGTGAATTAAAGAGAAATATGATTCATCTTGATTCATGCTGTCCTAGAGGAAATGGGGCTTGTTAATAAGATGTATATTTTTTATTTTAAAATTTAAAAAATTTAAAAAAATTTTTTTTACAGAAAGTACAAGAAACACAGTGCCCTGAATTGGGAAAGAAACTAAGTGATGTCACAGGGATCAGAGAGCTGTTGTGGGAAGGGCTCTGACTGCTTTGTGACTGTGTGTCCGGCTCATGAACCAGATACTAAGGGGTCTTCAGAAATAGAAATTTGGATCAATGTTGCCATCTGGCCCGGCTTAGTTTTGGCAAGCTGTTCACTTGTTGCCTCAGGTCATACATTGATTCCTAGATTAAAGGATTAAAATGTGAATGTAAATACTCTGATCCAGCTGCCAGCACCACAAGGTGAAGGAAATCGGCTTCCAGTTTTTAATTTAATTATACTATGTATTGAGGACATTTATCTATGGGGTTATTGTGTCACAGGTAGGAAGCATTTCTAAAGTTTCTGATGAAGTCAAGTCCGGTAGGGTGATCTGCATTATAAAGAAAGGTAAACTCCACTGTGTATGTGTGTGTGGGGGGGAATAGGGTGTGTGTGGGGATGTGTGGTGTTTTAAATCCTGTTGGAACCAAGTAAGACAAAGTTATTAAAGCCTAGAAACATGATTCTGGGAGAAAAGTGAACAAAGACAGTTTTGAATAAAAACTTCATACAAATTATATATTAAAGGTTAATTAAATGTAACCAACAAAATGAAGTGGAAGGATAAAGTGCCCCACATCCTAATACTCTTAAGAAAGAAAAATAAGAGAAAAAGGGGATTTTTTAATAAGAGCTACTTTATTTCTCTCAGTTTTCTTCTGAGACAAAGCTGTATAATTTCTAGTTGTCCTAAGAAAAGCGTGTGCATCTGTTGTGTCACTAATAATAGTAATTGGTGAGGATAATGATGGCCATTGATGTCAGGATTAACTGATGTGATAACTGCAAAGATAGGAGTGAGCCTAAAGAAATATTGTTATTGAACTCCTGGGAATAACTGGTTAATGAGTGTGTGGATTAAACTACAACTTTATTACCTGGTACATTTTTAGGGAGAGCACTTCTGCTAATAGTTAGCACTCATTCAAACTGATCCAAAGAATATCAATAAAGGATCGTAACACCTCTGCAAAATGGTGTATTGATAGACCTTGAACATACATGACCTTATTAACTAAGACAGTAAGATGTTGCCTAGAGTGACAGGCACGAATCACGGTCCTTGTAGAACCGGAAGGAGCTTTAGAAGGGAATCTTTGCCCATCGTCTCATTTTACAAATGAGGGAGCTAAGCCTAGACAGGTTGTCACTTGCCCAGGGTCATATCATTAACCGGTAGTAGAATCAAGACTGGAACCCAGGTCTCTGGAGAAAAGGCATCCGACATCTTGGGCTGACAGTTCTTCTGACGTTGGTCTGACTTCCTGATGGCTCCCTGCCCCATCCTACCCCCAATCCAGGAAAATGTAGGCTCCTAACACAGTATTGGTGGGAGAGGAATATGTGTGAGAGAAAGATAATTTAGAGTGAATGAAGGGTGGTATGTACACTCTTCTGCTAAATTTAACAATTTAAAATTATAGACTTGGGGGTATATTTGTGGCATACGTGGGTTGTAACAACGCTTCTCGAAATTATTCATAGTATGAAGGTGAGTGAAACAAATAATCTTCATCTTCACTAATATCACCATCATCGCCTTTAATTGAGCACTAAAAATGTGCTTGGCATGGCATCAGGCACTTTACAGACAAACACTATATCTTTGGCTCCTTAAAAAATATTGCAATTTTTTACATGTCGTGTTATTTTATGTGTCATGAACACCGGTCTCAAAAAGGTGAAGGAAACTTGCTTAAGACTATCTGATTACTAAGTTATGGTAGAGATACTAACGTATTCTTGGTCCTCAAACCTGTGTTCTAACCACGAATGACATCGGCTCACAACTATTCTCACCACTGCCCAAATAGAAAAATTGACTGTGATATAATCTGCCATTCTGGCTTTTATGCCTCAGGTGAATATTTAAATATCAGACAGTATTCTAAAGCCCATCTGACCTTATCCATCCCCCCTTGCAAGACTTCACTTGAAATGTGTAACTTGTGTCAGGAAAATATAAAATGTCAGGTGAAAGAGCAGGACCTGGCTGCGGTTACAGGTGAAGCAGGCAGTGGAGAGGGTCCCAGGATAGGATGTGGATTCCTCAGTTGGCCCTAGTTGCTCCCCCTGGCTCCAGACTGAGACAGTTCATGACTAAATAAATGGCGGTTAGTTTTCAGAAGTTAGATTTTCTGGATTGTTAGAAAAAAATATATTTCAGGAAAATTATAAACACTGGTGCTAAACTATTTGCTTTATAGAAAGTTATCAAGATATTGTAGATGTCCCATAAATGCCACTTCCCTAAATGGTAGCCTCTGCAAGTATACATTTTTAAAATACTTTAAGGAAGTGATGGCAGCTTTTGGGTAAAGGGCTGCTGACAGGCTCTGGACACCTCTTTTCCTGATAGGAGTTGCTGGGAAGATATTGTGAGACCAGGGCTCTGTGTTGGACTGCCCACCTTGCATGAACTCTCCATCCCAGGCATGTGACCTATAATCAGTTTGTAGGCTAATGGAAGAGACGTTCATTGAACAAATAAACACATAATTGCAAATTGTGCTAAGGGCTAAGAAGAAAACAGCAATATAGGAAGTGGTAAAAAATTTCCTGGAGACAAAGTTCCAGGTGTGGTAGGCAGATGAGAAGGGTCCCATCCCAGGCTGGCCTCCTGCTGGGGCTGCCACCTGTAAAGTTAAACAGCCTGTCCTCAGGGAAGGAACTTATAGAAATAAGTTGAATTAAAACAGAAATATGGTCATTTCGGTCTAAAAAAAAGGACATGACTTGGAAGCCAGATAAAATTGCAAATACTGTACATTTTGGCCTCAGAACTTCAAAGGGCAGAGAGGAAGATTATCCAATAAATAGAAACATTTTAATACTGTAAAAGAAAAATTGTACCTCACAGAGTTATGTGGGCAAGGAATACTTCATTCAAGACTATTAAAATAGGGGAGAGAGGTTGACCTCCACTCCACTGAGACAATAGTTGGGGGAGTTTTTAAAGCACTGAAGTGTGGAGTCAAATAGTTACTTCATTCGGTCTTTAAACCCAGTCATATTGTATATTTAACAGATAACACTCTTCAGTTTTCTTCTTCTTTTTTCTTTTTAGAGCTAGAGATTAGGGGGGAGGAGGGGCAGACTGAAAGGGAGAGGGAGAATCTTAAGCAGGATCCACACACAGCACAGAGCCCAGCACAGGGCTCTATCTCATGACCCAGAGATCTTGACCTGAGCTGAAATCAAAAGTTGGATGCTTAACGGACTGAATCTGTCGGGTGCCCCATCTTTTCAGTTTTCAAATAGCCAGTAATTCTCTTTCCAAATAACCATTACCTTCTCAACAAAACACCCCAAAACAACCAAACAAACAAAAAACCAAAACAACAACAACAACAACAACAACACACACACACACACACACACATCCTATTTGAAAATGTATCACTTTATTAAACAATCATGATCTACATACCAATATCTGTGGATGAAAGCACAGAAAACTACAGACTATTTCTTTTTCAGATCTTTCCATGAAGAGGTGACTATAACATATCAAGGTGTGGTTTACTCTAGAAAAACAAAAAAGGATTTATGTTAGAAAATCTGTTAATACATATAATCGATAAGTCAGTAGGAAGAAACACACCATTTCCAAGAGATGCAGGAAGGAATTTTATAGTATATAGGAATGATTTCTTATTTTAAAATTATGAAAGATAGTAATGGAAAGATAGTTATCTTTTAGAAAAAAGGCTATCTATTGAAGTCAATAGACAATGTGGTACTTAACCTTGAACACCCTAGGCATTCCCATTAAAGTCAGGCAAGACCCGGAGGTACTGACACACCTATTAGTATTGTTCTGCATGCAGGAACCAACCAATTGCAGCAATAGGCAGTTGTAAGTTTTAGTAGTATTAAAATAGAAGAAATAAGTTTCACAGTATTCTCAGATAAAATAAGTACAAATTAAGAGAATCCATTGGAAATAAACCAGAAATATTAAAAGCTTATTAAAGAAACCTGTTACAAGTAAGTATATGGCACAATGGAGTCCTATATAGTAGCAAAAATAGTAGCCAGAGAAATTTTAAAATGTCACATTCTCAATAGTCTAACAATTGAATTATCAAAAAGAAATATGCAATGTCTTTGTTAAAATAATTGCAAATAGTAATGAGGATAAAATTAAATGGCTAAACAAAGAGACATAATATATTCTTAAATGGGAAGTTGAATATTATAAAAAAGATACATTAATTGCTTTCCTATTAATTCGTTAATATGATGTGATTCTAATCAGAATAATAAGAGGAACATTGAACTTGACAAAATAGTTAAAAAGTAATAAAGCAGTTGTAAAAGTGATCTATGTTATTAAAATTAAAACCATACATAATTGAATGAAGAAAAAAAAGTAAAAGATTATCGTCCACCTTCTTTGTCCCCTCCAGTCCCACACATTCTCCCTAAGTATCCAAACAAACAGAATAGCTAGGGATATCTGAAGAAGAGGTGTCCCATTTTATATTAGAATGGTGGTTGTCGGGGAGCCTGGGTGGCTCAGTGGGTTGAAGCCTCTGCCTTCAGCTCGGGTGGTGATCTCAGGGCCTGGGATCAAGCCCTGCATCGGGCTCTCTGCTCAGCAGGGAGCCTGTTTCCCCCTTTCTCTCTGCCTACTTGTGATCTCCCTCTTTCTCTGTCAAATAAATAAATAAAATCTTAAAAAAAAAAAAAAAAGGTTGACAGTAACCACAGTGGCAAAAGGAGAATGATTCAGGAGCAGGGCTGTGGCTGGCTCAATTTAAGCATGGAATGAAACATTCATTGGATGAAAATGTGGATTCACTATATAGTGCTGAGACATTTGTTCCAGAACAAAGAATAGCGTTAATCTCTTATATACCCTGTCCTGAATTATTTCAGATAGATTAAATAATGAAATACAAGAAAACAAAACTCTAACAACTGGATGGAAATTTAGGTATACACATATATGTTTTCAGAATGGAGAACTTTCTAAGCATGAAGACAGCAGAATGGATGCTCAAAGAAAAATAAAAAAAAAATAAAGGTTGGATTAAAATGATTTAAACATTGAAGTTCAAAACATTAGCAGTAATAATACAATAATATTAACAATAATATTATTAATAAAAGTAATAATAATAAGGGAAATGTTCAGAATATGTATATTAAACGTAGCTGCATCATCCTTAATATGTAAAGAAATATACAATTAAAATCAGTTAGAAAATTGTAACACCAGGAGAAAATTCAGAAAAGAACATACAGAGTAAACTCAAAAATTATGAAAACAAAGATATGTTTGTTGGTAATTTATAAGAACAGCCAAATAAACACTGAATACATAATACTATCTTATCTTCCATACCAGTGAGGGTTAAGTAACATAATATCAACTACTTATAAAACTATAGTAAAATAAGGAGTTTCTCTTGTACATGGCTTACTTGGGCATAAAAAGTATAAGAACCTATATTTAGCCTTTCTAGAAGGTCACTTCACAAGTTCTATCAGGAGTTTTAAATAATCTTTGGATTAGAAATTCCACATATAGGAATATTTGATAATATGTGGGTTTTGATCTGATAGAACCTAAAAATCCACAAATATGAGAAAGGCTATATAAAGTACCCTACAACTATAGAGTGGAATATTATAAAAACTTTGAAAGTCATGTTTTGGAGGGTATTTAATGGATGTTCACAATGAAAAAACAAGTCAAATGCATCTGCATTTTGAAGGAATATAATTTCATGTTACAAATGTATACAACTAAGAGAAAACATGCTTGAAATCCACTGAAACATTAATCTTGACTGTGTGTAGACTTTATTTTATTCTTTTTACTCCTCAGAATGTTCTAATTTTCAAAAATTAGTTGTTACTTCTATAGCAAAACATCAACAGTGAAGACCCATTTCTGGGCTGTCTGCAGAATGTTTGCTGTCCCATTAACCCAACAACAAGAACATACCTATCTAGAACATTGAACATGCATTATATAGATTATAAGCATTATTTCTTTTAATTTAACCTAGCCTGAGCCCTAACCATAAGTAGCAAAGTCCACTCTATGTTCAAAATTTTATAAAGCACTTTCTTCGTGATACCAGAGGCTATATAAAATTATATAAAGCTTAATCTTAATATTTTGGACCATAACAAAAGAGATAATGTAAGTTTATATTAAGTACTACAAACAACACCAATTGTGCATTTTTTTTTAAAAGATTTTATTTATTTATTTGACAGACAGAGATCACAAGTAGGCAGAGAGGCAGGCAGAGAGAGAGGAGGAAGCAGGCTCCCCGCGGAGCAGAGAACCCGATGTGGGGCTCGATCCCAGGACCCTGGGATCATGATCTGAGCCGAAGGCAGAGGCTTACCCACTGAGCCACCTAGGCACCCCAACAATTGTGCATTTTATATCCAATACCCATTTTTTCTAATTTGTTTTTTTTTAATTTTTTAATTTATTTATTTTTTATTTTTATTTTTTTAGGGATTTTATTTATTTACTTGACAGACAGAGATCACAAGTAGGCAGAGAGGCAGGCAGAGAGAGAGAGGAGGAAGCAGGCTCCCCATGGAGCAGAGAGCCTGATTTACTGAGATCAGGTAGAAATTACATTCTGAAAAAGATTACATTAATCCAGGAGTCATAAACTAAAACATTAGACAGGTAATCAAGATGATAGTTTTTCTGGGACTAAGTGACTTCTGAACTCCAGAGCTTCTGTTTACTGAGAAAAGGAATATACTTTGTTTATTCCCTCTTATATTCTCAGTTGAACTCTCTGTTCCCCTTACTTTAGTTCATGACACATTTATCTCCCCTTGTCTTTGTATTTAGTGCTTGTCCTCATCATCTACTTCTTTTTTTAATTTGTCCTTCAGTCAACATGATGATTCACAACAGGATTCACTAGCCTGTTCTAAACATAGTGACTGCTCATTAAATAAATATAATTAGTTCCATGTTTCATGCATATGCATAATTATTGCTGAACCGGCACGTTCGATTTTAGATTATTTTGCTCTACTCATAGATAATGCCGTTATAGGTATTGTCTATTCAATAACCTGCATGTCTAAGACTCAGTGACTTTTTCTAAGTATCTAGCTATGAAATTAAACTATTGAATATTTAATAATGTTTAAATATTAATGTTCTTAGAGGGCAGGAATATATAAAAATGGGACTCATATTTTATTCTTTTAGATAATGGTAGTGAAACAACAATCATTGCATCTCTTGAGCATATAGAGTTTGCTATCGAGGTGGAACGGAGTGAGTGTCCATCAGAGAGGATTGGATTATTGCCGGAGAGGGGTCAATACCACCTGTATATTAACGTTTGTTTGCAGGATTTCCTAAATCAAATAACTTACTTTATTTACTGGTACGGAATGAGGAACTAAACACTGTTACAGGATAAGGTTAAAAATTAAAATTTGCCTTCTTTTTGAATAAAAAAAGGAATTGTGGAATTAAAGGTCTTAATGAGGCGTCATTGCATATATAGACTAAGAAAAAGCAGAGACAATGTCTTACTTAACTGTGTTTAAAATAAATACACATTACCAGGATGGAAGAGAACTTACTTGTACTGTTGAAATACGCAGAGAAGATAGAACTAGCAAGAACTATGGCTTACCACTTATGTATAAGTCAGTGGTCTCTGAATTAGGGTGAGTTTACCATGAGATACAAACAACAAGCCATTGATGGGTGGGAAGAAAATATTAGCACTGATGCTCCATTTCTACATGTAAGTTTTACTGCTGAAGTAGTTTACCATTGGTAATGATCAGAAGCATATGCACACACTACTCTTTTAAGTGTGAATTTTCCTTTTTATCTTGACTACTACTATGCTGGAAACTACAAGGACTTTCAAAATGGCAGCTCTATGAGACTATATTCCAGACTTTATTTTTGGGTCAGGATTCAGCAAAAGGGATGCATTTGCTTTGTCTTACAGGTTGTGCTCTTAGAGCACTAATGCCCCACCTGGCAAGTGTGTGTGTATAGAACCTCTGAGGCAGCAAACACTTGATTTGATTTCATCCTAAAAATTTTGGCAAAGTTAATATCTGGGGAGACTTTTGGAATCCACACTACAGCAATGATGAAACCCTAGGCTTGAAAGTTGCTGCCTAACACAGTGACTTGGAGTCTCAGAGTGATACTAGGAGGGAAAAATGGAGCCCCTCTGGTCAGAGAGGCACGAGGTCTGGTTTAGGAACTATATCAGTTTATAATGGAGTACTCTCTGGCATACTACAATACTCTGAAAATAAGTTATGGTGACCTGGAGGCTCAGTTAGAAAACAGAGAGCTAACTCATCTAGGTTCTTTTGAGTAAGATGGGAGAAAGAGGAATCATGAGAAAAAAAGAATCCTTTGAGAAGCTTCATATCAGACTCATCTGAAAAGTCGTTAATGGATTCATACTTGACTTCACTAAAGTCAGTTTCATTGAATTTTGCCTCAAGAAAGATTGTCTATATATAGGCGACAAATAGCTAGTGCTGATGGTAGATGATTCAACTCACGTGGCCAAGTATGTCCTACTGGAGATCAGAACATTCCTACCATAGCAAGAGTAATATTTGAACAAGTCTTTTCTTGGATGGATTTTGGATTTCCCGCTGAAATTCATTTTAAATAAGAAGCAATTTCTAAAACAGCTTTATTTACATAAATTGTATATATTTGAAGTCTACAATTTCATAATCTTTGCTTTGTGTATACAATAATGAAAAACATCACCACAATCAAAATGCAAAGTATATTTTCACCCTTTTGAGGTGAGTATAAGAGTCAAGAGAAAGCTTTTAGAGGAATACATTTTATTTTATTTTAAGATTTTATTTATTTGAGAGAGAGAGAGTAGGGAGGGGGTGGAGGGAAAGAAGAGAGTGACTCTCCAGCAGACTCTGCCCTAAATGTGGAGCCCAACTCAGGGCTCGATCTCAAAACCCTAAGATCATGACCTGAGCCAAAATCAAGAGTCAGATGCTCAACCGAATACCTTTTAAAATGAGAAGAAAATTGGGCTCAGTAGATTCCTGAGGAATATTAATTTTAAGGAAGGGTGGAAAAAATGTTAGAGACTGAGAAAAAAAAGAAATCAGAAGAGAGATAGAGGGACTAATGAGGGTGAAAACAAATGATAAAGACGGTCCCAAAAGGGAGGGAACAAAGTGAAAAAGGATGTGGAAAGTCTGATAAATGAAGAATCACAAGTATCCACTCATCTAGCATGGGGATGTTATTGTTGGGAAAGTTTTTAACCAAAGTGATGAGGATAGAAATCATAGTGCCAGTGATTTTGTAGAAATAAGAGTCACAGAATTGGTGAGCTTGAATGTAGATTATGCTTTCCAGAAACTGGGCTCTAAAGGTCCAGGGAATTATGGAAGTGAGAAAAAGGTATAGGGTCCATGGAGAGTTGAGGGCTTTCTTGCTCTTTTTTATTCATCTCTTTTTAAGATGGTTTATAATTGTTCATATCTGTTGACTTCCAGAGAGAGCAAATAAGAAGATGGCAAAGACAGCATTGAATCAGGGATAATAAGAGTATGAGGAAGATGAAGGAGAAAGGGGAGAAGATTCAGAAAACAAGTGCAAGGTTATACTTCAGATTGGGGGATGTCTTGCTTCTACTAAAAGATGAAGAAAAGAGGTAAATGTCTGTTTTGACAATTTTATCTTTTGTGTTTTCTTTCATCTCTCCTCTTTTGATTCCCAGTCAGTTGTGTAGACCTGTCTTTCTCTACTCAAGCCTGTTTTTACCTGAGACATCCCTGTCTTTATAAATGGTACCACCATCAGTTTAGGATGAAAAATCTAGAAATCATCCTTAGTCTGTTTTTTTTCCTTATCTTTCATTTGCAATCCATCAATATGTTCTTCAGTGCAATCTTCAAAATAGGTCTTGAATTTAATAATTTTTTTTTCTCCTTCTACCACCAACTCAGTTCAGGCCAATGGCATCTATCTTCTAAACTCCTGCTAAAGTCCCTTAAAAGATATGGTGACCATATACTTAACTTCCTAACTTAAAAAAAAAAAAAAGCATTTTTGAGACTGATAAAAGATGTTATTTATATTTAAATGGAACATTAGACAAAATTCAAGGGTCCCAAGCTGAATGGCCACTCTACTAATGGATGCCTTTGTTTCTACCCTTGTCTCTATACAGTTTGCTTTTCAAATGGCTGCAGGAATGAAGAATAAACAGAGGGCGTCAGCACCCCTCCTCACTTGCCCCTGGATATAAACTTCCTATAGACTCTTACTGAACATACAGTTAAAAGCAAATTCCAGCCAATAGCCTATAAGGTCTTGCATGAGCTGATTCCTGCTCACCTTTTCCAACCCAACTCAAAACTCAAGCTGCTCTGTCTCTTTTTAGTAAGGTATCAGCTGACTGTGTTTCTTACCTCCTTTGTGTACCCTGAGCACATCAAATTCTTTCCTGCTTCAGATGTTTGCATGTGCTCTTCTTTCTCCCTAGCATGTGTTTTTCCTAGCTCTCCCTATGGGTATCTCTCCCTGATATAAGTCCTGTCCAGTCTCACATGTCATCTCCTTAGAAAGTGCCCTCTTTGCTATACATGTAACACACTTTTACTCTTCCAAGTCCTGTCTGTCATCAACATCACTTGTTTATGTCCTTTGTAACACTTGGTACAACTTGCAATTATTTTGTTTATTTATTTACTTATTTGTTTTCTCTCACTGAAAAGTAGTTCCATGGGGTCAAAGTCTGTATAAGAATTTTTATTTTTTAAAAGGTTATATTTATTTATTTTTGAGAGGCAGGGAGAGAAAGAGAGCACATGAGTTGGGGGAGGGGCAGGGTGAGAACCAGACTTCCTGCTGAGCAGGGACACCTCCCCCTCCATGTGGGACTTGATTCCATGACCCTGGGATCATGACCTGAGGGAAAGGCAGACACTTCCTGACTGAGCCACCCAGGTGCCCAGCACTGTTTTTAAAAAGTTAAAACTAGAAGCATTATCAATGTTTCTTTATAATACAATGGATAAATGCATTATGGAATATTAAATGGAATACCACACATCATCGAGAGTGACAAAATTATACACTATAGCCCTGACGAATCTCAAGAGCATAATCTTGAACTAGAGAAGCCATAGACAAAAGAATACAGGATTGGGGCGCCTGGGTGGCTCAGTGGGTTAAGCTTCTGCCTTCTGCTCAGGTCATGATCTCAGGGTCTTGGGATTGAGCCCCACCTCAGGCTCTCTGCTCAGCGGGGAGCCTGCTTCCCCCTCTCTCTCTGCCTGCCTCTCTGCTTACTTGTGATCTCTGTCTGTCAAATAAATAAATAAAATCTTAAAAAAAAAAAGAACACAGGGTATTTGATAAAATAAATAAGCAAATAAATAAATAGTAAAAAAAGAGAAAAGAGAGAGAAGGAAAGAAAAAGTAAAGAAAAAGAGGATTAAATGTTCAAAGTCAGTTGAATGAGGGGCTGCAGCAGTGTTTCTGGGTTGCTGATAATGCCTGGTTTCCTGGTTAAGGTGCTGAATTACACAAGCATATTACGTTTTTTGAAAACCCATTGAATTGTAAACTTTTGTGCATTTTTTATGTATCATGTTCATTTAAGAATTTATGTGGATGTGGCAGGATACAAAAATTGAGAAGAGTTTAATTGTAACTGTACAAGGTGACTAACTGGAATGATTGCCAAGCAGGGTATGGTGCCAGGCTGAGGTTGGACACTTGCAATATAGCGTGGCCCAATGTGCACAGCTGTATGATTGTCCCTGGTTTCATTTCAGCAGCTCCTATATAAGCCTAGCGGAGATGGGATGTTCCAGATCCAGGCTGGAGTGGGTTTTTTTGTTTGTTTGTTTGTTTTTAGAGCAGGGCCATCAGAAGAGGAAAGGAAGTTAAAGTTGTCAAGGAGAGATACCTTCATGTTGGTGGGTGTAGCCTGGTTAAGAAGGAAAATGGAGTTTTTTCATAGACTGAGGGGGTGGTAGAGACAGAAAAAATGAGAGGTTTTACAGGCTTCAATTACAGCCATAATAGGAGTAAATAAATTAGACAATGGAAGGATCAACGCTGACACAAGTGGAAATTTGCAGCTGAACACTTTAGAGATGGAGCTGTTGTAGGTGCTTCCATGATCCAAGGTGGAGTTTGAGCTTGAGGGCTTATGGCCGAGTGAGTGGACACAAAAGTCACCAGAGTTGAAAAACTAAAACAAAACAAAACAAAACACACCTAAAAAACAAAACTGTGAAACGAGCAACTGGACTGGTCTCCTGCATTGGCATAGAACTAACTCCGAATATTGACAAGAATTTAAGAGGAAGGAAAGGCCACAGCATGGTGCTGAATAAACATGGAGGAATGACTTAGAGGCTCCTTCATGACTCTGGATTGTGGAGCCGAATGGCATGGTATGAGCAAGGCAGGCCATGTCTATGGGAGTGGGGGAGTGAGAGTTCTTAAGTGCTTGTTCTAGAGAGGGAGCGGAGCTGGGGAGTAGCAGAATGCTGGCTCCCTCCCTGATCCATGAATGCTCTGTCCCTGTGACTTCACTGGGAATTAATGGAAGAAGAGATAATTTTCAGCAGAAGCAAGGAACTGGAGGGAATGTTTGGTGAAGAGATGTGAAAGAGGGCTTTGTCTTATTTTGCCTTGTTTTGCCTTGCTTACCATGGAACATGGATTTAGAAGGAATGGATACAATTTTGAAAGGAGAAAGTCCGTGAAAGCTAAGCAGGGAAATCAAGTGCAAAGCTATATGAAAATGAGTGAAGGGCTATACTTTGGGTTCTGATTAAGGGCAATGAAGATGTCAGGTGGTGGTATTGCTGCATTTCATAATTCCACATAGCTGTTTAGTTTTGTGCCATTTCCACTGAGCCGGGTTCCAGGTGTTGTCAGACAACATATGATGCAGCTAGATGGACTGTTCTTCAGAGTTCCAACAAACTGTTCATGAGAACTCATAATAATGTCTCTGGAATCTTCAAGATTAAGATTAGAGGGGGAAAGATAATTCAGTTCCTGGGAAAGAAGCCATCTTTGTAAACTGTAGTGATTTCAAGTGGACGGGAAAACTCTTCCTTCAGAAGGAGCCAGAGAACTCTCAATTGTTTGGAATTAACAATCCCTGGTACTGATTCCTGATTCCCTACTGAGACGGTAGCTAGTAGCTAAGGAAATTTGTCTTCCCTAGGACTGCTGGAGACTGTAAACAGGGACTCTCCCGTGGGGTGAAGGGAAAGAAACTCTTAGAGAGAGAAACAAGGTGTTTCTGTGAGCAGTGGGTGTTTCTCTCCTAGTCACCTAGGAGAGAAAGTAAATGAGGGAGAAGCCAGGCTGACTCTGTGGCAACAGTCTCTATTTATCCCGAAGTGGTGATTTCCTTGTTTTCTGGGTTGTGGCATTTCCCCTGGCAACACTCATGTGTTGTTGCCCATCACCTTCTTTAAAGGACTTGACCAGCAGCTGGGGAATGAGAGGCTGTGAGCTAGTCTCAGGGGCACAATCAGTGCCTTTCTACGCTTAAACCAGATTGGATTGTGTTTGAGATCCTGTTACGCCCTCAGAGTAGATGAAAGGGCGGCATTTCCTAAATAACCAGGGTCTACTGGTTTGCTATACAGAGGACCCACATTTGGCTACATCTGGATACCCTGTAACAAGAGCCATCTGGGATCACATGATTGAAATGATAAGGGGAAAAAAGAGTGAACTAGAGGTTGAAAGTAAGGCATTAAGAAGTCTGACAAAGGCAGAGAACCAATGTAATATACTTGGGAGAAAAGGCTCTTCTGGTGCTTATAAATGTCTCTAAGGCTCAGAGGAAAACTTTCCCTGAAAGTAAAACATTAAAAAGTATGTGTGTGTGTGTGTGTGTGTGTGTGTAAAACACAACAAAAATCCAAAAGAATGACTGACGGAAGAGTGTATAATGAAAATGGTAAGCAGTATCTTTGGAAAACTCATTTGTTATAAAAACCAAAAGCATACAGATTTTATTTGGTTGGAATTTCAAGTATTTGGTTATGACCAAATTGTAGAATAAAGGTAAAAGAAATTAGGGATTTAAAAAAGCATGAGAGATGGAGGGGGATAAATATCTCAGAGAGAAAAATCTGCAGTCTTCATTTTCTCCTGAGAAAAGCCATGCCCTGGAACCCCACTGAAGTGACTTCCATG
>RCUC01034723.1:0-18579 GCA_003697995.1 Taxidea taxus jeffersonii
TACTAATAAGTGAAATACCATCAGAAAAAATTATAGGCCTAACAGTAACAAAATATTCTCCCACTTAAATTTCACATGTGACTTAACAAATCCAAACAACAATGAAAGACAAAATATTCCTGAGGGTTAAATATCAAAATAAAAGAATCATGGATTCATAAGGCAGCTATCAGCTTTCAAAGACCTATATATTATTATGTGCCCAGAATATAAAAATTTAATTTCTAAATCTTTTTTTTCCATTGAGCAAAGAAATCATGATAACTATGTCTTAAGATCTAAATGCATTATTACACATAGTAAATCCCAGAGGAATTTTAGCATTTGCATTTTAATGTAAAACACACATAGCTCTCTTGCAAATGACTGCTGGGTACAGGGAAAGCATTCCTTGATTTGATGGTGTTGAGAAAGCTCTGGAAGTTTAACCATTACCATACAGAATATATCCCAATTTTGGAACACTGTTCATCTAAAAAGCATCTAAAAAACTCTTAATTTCTTAAGACTGTTTTTATTCCACGTTTATAAAGCACACACTTTGGAACATTCCTTAGATAAGATTTTAAAATGAGATTCCAAAATACCAATACTCCTTGGACATCTGGGGGGCTCAGTCAGTTCAGTTAAGCATCTGCCTTCAGCTCAGGCCATGATCCCAGGATTCTGGGATGAAGTCCCGCATCGATGCAAGGACTTGAGCCCCTGCTCAGCAGGGAGTCTGCTTCTCCCTCTACCTCTTGCCTGTTGCTCCCCCTGCTTGTGCTCTCTTGCTCTCTCTCTCTCTCTCTGGCAAATAAATAAACAAAATCTTAAAAAACAAAAAGCAAAATAGCAATACTCCAAATAATTATCTCTTCTTTTGTTCTGTCTTTGGACACTACTTTGTAAATAAAATACAAAAAAGATTGCCAAAGACTGGTCCTAAAACTATATGTCACAATCTTTTACTCTAACACCTGTCACAAAATAACATACAGTAATTATTTATTTATCTCCTCTAACCTACCCTGAACTCATGAGAGCAGGGAATATATCTTAATTTTATGTTTGAAGGCTTAACACAGTACCTTACATTTAGTAGCATATTAAAAAATGAAAGTTTTTGTCAGCTTTTGATTTACATTACTAAAAGGGAACAGAGGACATGAAAAACCTAGTTTGGTGAATTTGACTTTAAATCTGTGTGAGTTACACCTACATTTCAACAGAGGCCTGAGTGATGTTTGATGCCTTCCCTAGGAAAGAACAAAACCACAACTGTGAAGCCATGATGTAAATCATCAGAAAGCTATCTAACCTCATGACACATAGTGTACTTTGGTTTTCATTAAGATGAAGGCCCAGTTTGACCTCGATCAAATCTTCTGGAATTTCTGGACCATGGGGACTAACTCATCTCGGTTTGCCCAAGATTTTCCTGGTCCCAGGAAACCCATTCATCCCTGGCAAATGGAGACGCTTGATCACTCTACTCAGTTTCATGCTGAATGAATTTCCTGGTTCCTGGAACTGTCCCAAGTCAGAAAATTGTGTGTGTGTGTCCGTATGTGCGTGCCTACGTGCAAGGGCACACAGACATTCTGAATAAAGAAAGATTTATTCCTCTGCCAAACTAGGAAAAGAATCCTATTAAAAGTTGGCTCAAGAGGTAACAAAGGATACTTCTCTTCCCATTTAAACAATTCCTTTAAAAGACCCAAGTGTAGTCTTTCTCAGTCCATACAAGCTCCACACATTAGTCAAGCTCTTCTTCCAGCCTCTTGCTCTTGCTACAGTTACAAAAATGGCTTCATCAGATAAAGCTTTATGATCTTTTCAGCACCTGAACACACATGTAAGCACCATCCAGATTCAATAACCATTCATTATTAAGACTTGGTGACACTGGCATCTGCCACCTCTTTTCTTGTCTTTTATTTTTCCCACTGAAGTGTTCTGAAGCAAACTCAAGACACTGTTAACATCTCGCTCTTACATATCTCCCAAGGTGTCTCTAAAAATTATGGGCATTTTCATTTAAAACCCCAAAGTTATTACATTTAACAAAACAGTGGTAAATCCATTTAATACCCATATAAAGCACCTTTCCTAACTGTCTGAAAAACTTTCTCAAGTTGGTTCACTGGATGTCAGGATCAATTCTTTTGGTTTTTGTACCATTAAGTCTCCCTACATCTACAATGGTCTTCATCTCTTTTTCCTTTGTACACGATCCTGACTTATTGCAGAGACCTTGTTAGTTGTTCCCTTTCCTGGGTGCTGATTTCACTTGTGCCTATCTCTGTTTTCTGTGTTCCACATAAATCAGAACTTCCTCTTTCACGTGAAACTTCTTTAGCAAGAATACTTCATAAACAATACTTCATACAGCATTTTATCAGGGGATATATTATGCCTGGATATCCTCCTTTTCACGGTAAGATTGCTCTGTGTACCATCAGTTTTGCAATTACTATCTCTGTGACCTGTGAATTCCAAGTATCATCCTTGTATATTCTTAACTTCCGCCATCTTTTTTTTTATTGTGTTATGTTAGTCACCATAAAATACATCATTAGTTTTTGATGCAGTGTTCCAGGATTCATTGTTTATGTACAACACCCAGTGCCCCACGCAATACGTGCCCTCCTTAATACCCACCACCAGGCTCACTCATCCCCCACCCCCTCTAAAACCCTCAGTTTGTTTCTTGGAATCCATAGTCTCTCATGGTTCATCTCCCACTCCTATTCCCCACCCCCTTCATTTTCCCATTCCTTCTCCTAATGTCCTCCATGCTATTCCTTATGTTCAACAAGTAAGTGAAACCGTATGATAGTCGACTTTCTCTGCTTGATTATTTCACTCAGCATAATCTCCTCTGGTTCCATCCACGTTGACGCAAAAGTTGGATGTTCATCCTTTCTGATGGCTGCATAATGCTCCACTTTATATATGGACCATATCTTCTTTATCCATTCATCTGTTGAAGGGCATCTCGGCTCCTTCCACAGTTTGGCTGTTGGCGGACATTGCTGTTATGAACATTAGGGTACATATGACCCTTCTTTTCACTACATCTGTATCTTTGGGGTAAGTACCCAGTAGTACAATTGCAGGGTCATAGGGTAGCTCTATTTTTAATTTTTTGAGGAATCTCCACGTTGTTTTCCAAAGAGGCTCCCACCAACAGTGTAAGAGGGTTCCCCTTTCTCCACATCCTCTCCAACATTTTGTTGTTTCCTGCCTTGTTAATTTTTGCCATTCTAACTGGTGTAAGGTGGTATCTCAATGTGGTTTTGATTTGAATCTCCCTGATTCCATCTTTTTATAAAGTATATACAAACAAACAGAAGATCATTACACTTAAAAATTCCAAAGCTTATTTCCACTTTTTTATAAAAACATACTTTCAGTTATGGTTCCAAAAAAGAGGTGTTACATATGTATTTTCTCAGTTTTATAACTGCTGTCAATTATCAGTTATCTTTACTCACCATGCCCTCCAATAGAATTCCCTTTTACATTATAAAAATAATGTATTCCCTCTAAAATAATGTAAAGTAAAATGTTCTCTCTACTTCTTCCTCTAGCTCCACAAACCCCTTTCCTGAAGGTAACCACTGTGTATAAATAAACAAGTATCACTTGAGATTTTTTTCTGTGTACATAGACATGTTTTTCTGAGTTCTTTTTGCTCTTGTTTTAGTCACACAAATGGATCATGCTATATACTCTTCTGTAATTTGCTATTTTTCTCTTAAAATATTAGTAAATATAAGTTTAGCTTATTCCTTGTGTAGTATTTCCACTGTTAGCTACATCCTGATTATTTACTCATTGTCCAGAAGTGGACAGTCAGGTTGTTCCATCTCTGTTCTGGCTCTTTAACAAAAACACCTCACTCAAACTTCTCACTTGGTTAAGACAGATCAGTATTTCCCTTCCACAAATAAAATGCTATTATCAGCCATTAATATAGAAGTCCCAGGAAAATATAATAACCTCATAATCAGAGCTTATTAGATTTCTTTCAGGCAGAGAGACATGATTAATCTGCTTGCTAGGTACACCTAAGAAGTTCTTGGAGACAGTGATACTTTAATCAAAATCAAACAACTTGCAAGCTAGAGAATCAATATGGGCACGAGTCCATGGAAATACATATCACCAATGCCTATCTTCTCAGGGAGATTTAAAGTAGTACCATAATGAAGATTACATAATCTCCTTGAAGTTTTCTCAATTCTTGGGCTTTTATAAAGGGAATTTTAAAAAGAAACTATCTGGGGAATGAAAACTGATAAACCCAAGTAGAAATAAAAACTTTTCTAAAAAGACATTTTATTCATACCTTTTTCAAAAACTAGGTCTCCTTTAACTTGTTTCTTCTACAGATTACACATTACTCGATCCTCCTATAGTAATGTTTGTTCTCCAATCTTTTCCTCAGGAGGTCCTGGGCCTCCTGATCAATGCTACACTAGAGCATATTATCTCAAGCTAAACACATACATGGTCTCATCACAACAGACTATATCAGGACTATTACTTTGCAATAACAGACATGATGCCACTCCTAGAACATAAGAGTGTCTAACATATTGATGTTTTCTGGTCATAGTCTCTGTAATAGGGTAAAAGTTAGCAGACAATCATCCCAGTTTCCTCAACGAGTTATTTTCAGGCTAAAATGAAATGGAAGATATGAAAACATTTTGAAAATACAAAGTTGTGTATTGAAAATAGTAGCTAAAATCTACTACGCACTTTCTTTGTAAAAATCTACTTTGTAAAATCTACTACGGACTTTTCTTTGTACCTTTTTTTTGAAAAGGTACAAAGCGCATTTCAAAATGTATTATGTGCATTAACTTGGATTTACTCCTATTTACCTTACACACCGATTACCAGAGCTAGAAACTATTATAATCTGCATATAGAGGAGGAAACTGGGGAAGAGGGAGACTAACACAGCAAGTCAACAGCACAGTCAGAGATCAAATCCAGACGGTCTGACCTCAGAACTCCCATTCTGTCTTCCTCCTTTTCCTCTGGCTGGCTGCTCAGATTCTAGACAGCATGTTCAGAGATGGACTAACACGGCTAAGTGGCAGGAAGAGTAACTCCTGGCGGCCAGGGATCCCGGTGGTGGCTCTAATTACCTCAGCACTGATCCGTAGGTACTGTATGTGAAACCCCATGAATGAGGAGAGTGTGAGCATCCCCCTAGATGAGCACCCCTGAAATGTAGGGCTTCTTAACAACAGCTGTGTAGAATAGTAAGTAGTAGAGGGCAAGAAAGAATAACAGGAAACTGAAATCAGACAAGACAATTTATCTGCGTCTTTCCTAGAGCAGGGTTTTTCTACATATCTCTAACAGATCGTCACTTGGTCTCTTGAACTAAACCCCTGCAGTTGCCTCAGCTGCTTTTTCCAGAATAATTTCCTGGCTACCTTCCCGGTTACCCTCTGGCTAGTCAATACAGCTCCCTAATGTGTGCCATCTTAAGTTCGGCACTAAGTCAGGTATGGTCCGATCCAAACCAGTGAGCTCTCATTTAAAAAAAACAAAACAAAACAAACGTATGCAAGCAGAGCCAGATGGCATTCCGTCAGATTCTCATAGTGAAGGTCCCAACACTGCATTGGGAGGCTGGATTAACTGCCCTTTACGTTCTTCTCCAAGTAAGATTCTCTGAATTCTAGATGGGCTGCATGAACAGAGGTAAATATGATTGCTATTTACCAGTCTCAGAGAGGACAGTCTTCCAAAGTAACACCTGTCATCTTTAAGAATGAACCTAAAGCATTTGAAAACTTGTAGAATTTATGAAATATCTTATAAAATAAAGTTTTTGTACTTCAGCTACCTTATATAGTAAAAATTTATTTTTAAATTGAGACTATAAAGGCCTATCTTTATTTTAAGTATATGAATTGGGAAGAGAAGGAGAGGGGAAAGGAAAGGAGCATACAAGAAAGAACAGGAAATCCACAGAGGAATCTTTGTGAGAATAAAGTTCTGAATGCCAACTTAATTCAATTTTAACTTAACGTTCTCATCATGGAAACTCCAAGGGGATTCTTCAACAGCCAGAAATTTGTTTTTTCTCTTTTCCAGCCTCAGATTCAGCAGAATTGAAATGTATGCATGAAAATGAGCTTCTAGCTTCCTCTCATTGGGTTTGTATGGGAGGGGAAAAAAAAAAGAATGCTTAGCACTCTCAGAAGGTGCAACATTAATTTTGCATTGTTTAATGAGAAACAGCTGGCAGACTTTATGGAAACCAGGTTTCGTGCCTGATACTAACCTGATGCTTTATACCTTATGCAGAAAAGTTTTCACACTACTCAAACCTCGCTTGAATTCTTTTTATAATTAATATTCACAGTCTCGGATTTTAAAATCTAAACATCAAAGATTCTAACTAACATTCAATAGAGAGCTGACTTATTCTTGAAACTGGACACAAGTTACATTGATTGGCATCTAAAGATTATTTATGAGGGACTCATTCTGTGTTAGATCATTAAATAGCCATTTTAACTGTGCAAACTGGGAGAAATTCCCGTAGTTGATTTTAATGTTGTTACGAGCTCTAGGACTTGGCAGATAGGCTGTCACCTCAAAGTTCCTTCAGTGTTAAAGTCCTTGTTGTTTCTGAGCGTGTGTATGTGAATCTGGCAGCTGAAACTAGCCAAGAGCAGAGAGCTCTAGTTCTGTTCCCTGCCCACAGCCCCTTCCCCAATCCTAAGAGGTACTGAATCCTCTCTGAAACTAGATTACTTTAACGGGCATTTTTATGGTCTCAGAGTAGGGTATTACCATGCTACTATCTTCACAAAAGACAAATCAATATAGGAAACGTTTTATATGTAGAGTTTGTTTATTTTCAAATTTCCTAATTCGGCTACCCAAATATGCATTTCAAATAATTACGCATGGTATTTATAGTGTTGTTTTTGAAGTTTTACTATTAACACTATTCTTAGCAGAGTAAGACGTTTTCTTATTAGTCACTGGAAACGATCTTTTAAAAAAAGGATTATGGGGATTCTCGATGTTTTCAGATATTTTCCTTTATAATTCTAATTTAATTGAGCAAGTAAGGAAAGATGAATACGCATGGGGGGAAGGGAAGCAAGCTTCCTGGGCAATTACTAGAGAAGAAATATTTTTTAAAAAGGTAGTGATACGAAAATAACCCGGTGTTATAGACTGAGTGTTTTGTGCCCACACCCACTCTGGCAAATTCATATACTGAAGCCCTAACCCTAATGTGGTGACACGTGGAAACAGGACCTTAAGGAGGTAGGTAGGTAGGTTGGATAAGGTCATGAGGTGCGGTCCTCATAATGGGGTTAGTGCCCTTATAAAGAACAGACATCCAAAAGCTTGCTTTCTCTCTCAGCAAGAAGGGGGCTCTACACAAGCCAGGAGAGCCCTTCATGAGACACTGACCATGCTGAAACCTTGATCTTGGACTTCCCAGCCTCCAGCACTGAGAAATAAATTTCTGTTTTTTATGCCACCCGGTCTATGGCATGGCAACCTGAGCTGGGATACCAGGTAACTGGTACAAAATGAATTAAGAAATTAACAATTTATATTGGTTTTGTATTATAGCCAGACCACTGTTCTTAATAACGCTCATTCAAAGGTACAGATAATCTCAAAATTCTTAAGTCTTTTTGCTGCTTCTCACCAGGCCAGAAGTTTCTGAAATCTGCCGTGTCTTTGTCCCTAAGCAAGCCTTTTACCCACTAAGGTTCACTCTTCCCTAAAGGTAATACTCTACTATTAACTGATGTTAACCCAACAGTTTAAATCAAAGAGATCATATCAAATCATAATCATTATAGGGATATTTTTAAATATCTTCTTCAGGTAGTAACTGGTAACATAAAAAATATGTTCCTAACACGGCCCACCATCCCACTCAACCACAGAACTTGGACATCGTCAAAACCACTGGAGCTATTGTGTGTGTTACTTCCACACCCTCTGCTCTTGCCACTCGGCCACATAGATGTTTCCAAGTGAATGTTGCAGCTGTAATCTACTGTACCCTATAAAGTTTGGTTCACTTGTAGAGGCAGAAAGAGCACTCTGAACATAGATTCTTGCCATTTTAAAAGAAGACACTTAAGTGCCACTTTTGTACACAGGCTTCTAAATCAAACTTTAGTAATGAATCATACTCACAGCAAAATGATTGAGTACTCACTCCTTTTCTATCCCTTAACTAGTAACTAGTCTAACGTTGACAACTGCAGGAAACATGCTTTTTGGATACAGGTGTAGGAGAAACCAAAGTTAGGAGGGTGGTGGCTAAGCAGAGCTCAAATGAACTCCTGTTTTAACATCTGCTTTTTAAAGTTTGGTTTTTTTTTTTTTAATTTGACAGAGATCACAAGTAGGCAGAGAAGCAGAGAGAGAAGGAAGCAGGCTCCCCACTGAGCAGAGAGCCTGACGCAGGGCTCGATCCCAGGACCCTGGGATCACGACCTGAACCTAAGGCAGAGACCCCAACTCACTGAGCCACCCAGGCGGCCCTACCACCTGCTTTTTAACACAGGTCCCTTTCTACTAAAAATTCTTTTCTCAAAGAGAGAAGCAGAGCACAGTTGGCATGGGTACTAATTACCCTCACCAGTAGAAATGTCATGCTTGACAAAATAGAGACTGTTTTAGTAGAAGCGATTCCCTAATGAAAAATAAAAAAGACATTTCAAGCCCTTATTGTTACAAAACGAATATACACAAGCATAAAGATTTTATACAATATATTCCATCATAAGTAGGCAAGAAAACTTGCTCTAAGGGATTTCTGCATTACAGTAAGGCATGCACTGCTCAGCAAGATGTATTTTAAAGAAGCGATTAGATTAGATATATAATTAAACATAAAGTACTTGAAGAGTTCCCTAATGTAGACTTACACGGCATTTTGACCTTCCTGTAATCCCCAGGAACATCCTAAAAGTTGGAAATTAAAAGATGGTATGACTTTTCATCTACCAAGATTTGCCAAGAACAGAAGATGATGATAAAGGCCATGAAAGGCTATAGAGAGCCAGGCATGGGCCTTCAGGTAATGCTAACACTTTCTTAAAGGGAAATAAGGCTCTAGGTAAATTTTATTCTAGATTCCAGGAGTGTCTTATCTGGTGTGACTCCATACATCCTCATATAATCTAATTCTGTATGACTGGTAATTGCTACTAACTCTAATGAGAAATAAATAACAAAATACATTACGATCTTAAAATGTTGGTGTTAAAGGTATTCGAGAGGTCATATGGCCAAATTCTTCAATCTGTAGGCTAAAAAATGGAGAATTCAGGGGCGCTTGGGGGGCTAGGTCAGTTGAGTGTCCGATTCTTGATTCCAGCTCAGGTCACGATATCAGGGTCATGAAACTGAGCCCTGAGTTGGGCTCTGATGTCAGCACAGAGTCTGCTTGAGATTCTCTCCCTCCCTCTCCCTCTGCCCTACCCCCCTGCTCATGTTCTTTCCCAGAAAGAAAGGAAAGAAGGAAGGAAGGGAGGAAGGAATCTTTAAAAAAAAAAAAAAAATTGACAACCCAGAGATATGACAAAACTTGCCTACAAATAATTTTAATTTAAAAATTGGTCTTCTAGCTTAAAACTCCTGCTTTTCCCCATAATACTATGAGCATCACCCTCCTCAAAATGCACATGCACATGAAATTAAATTTTGCATTCCAAGAAGGAAAAGAATCTTAATGTAAGACATAAATTCAAAGTAATTAAACATATCTAAGGAAATAAATTTATTTGGAGATTTATCTTTAAATCTTCACTTAACTCTTCCACACAGCTCTGAAAGAGCCCTTTTTCAGTAATCCACCGGAGAAAAGATGCAATCTTTCCTGCCCAAAAGATAATAAGCATTGAGTCATATTCTCTCATAGTACGGGTATTTCAATGATCCTGTACTAGATAGCAAAACACCCCCAAACTAGCAGCTTACCTGGCTGGCTCTTCTACTCTATACAGTATGGGCTAGGGTGCTAGGGATGGCTGATGTCACCCCGAGGCTAACCTGGGAACGCGGCTGAGGCTACAATGTCTGGGATGCATGGGCAAAGAGTCATACAGAGACTCAGCCAAGCTCAGGTGGGTCTCCGGGTAGAGGTCTCCACGTGGCTGCATGGGCTGCCTTATGGCAACGGCAGCTGAGAGCATTCCAGGAGCACTGAATTGGCCGCTGCCAGACCAATTCAGGGGCTAGTCCCGAAAGTGGCATAATACCACTTCTGCTTTACTTTATTCATTAAACCAGTCCCATGCTTAGCTCAAAGTCATTGTAGAGAAGGAACTAGACCAAAGCATAAAATAATGAGAGGCACGGTTTCCTTTGAGAGGTCTTCAAAGTAACAATCTACCATACAATGGCTGTTTAAATCCTGGTCAAACATGATATTTGGTGGAGACTCACACTGAGGGAGGGAGCTGTTAACCAAGAATACTGAGAAATTCTTTATTACAATACAACAAACATATATAACCGTAAAATTCAAATATAAATGCAAAAGAAGGCTCACTAATCTTATATTCTTCGTTTATTGGATTCATTTATGGAATTGAAAACTGTGATATTATTTTCAGCCAGATATTAATTTTTAATATAGGCTCAAATGGTTATAGATATCTCAAAAACACATTTCTGAATTTATAAACTGTTAATATATAAACAAATTTATTTATTAAAAGTGATGTTTGGGAGAGTGGTGAACACCAAGCTCCAAAAGAATTAATTCAATGATATGCTTTGTAGACCACCTGGTAACATACATTATATCCAAATGATATGTGACTGAAAGACAATTTCCATGGTGAAGTGGGGGAATGCTGGAGTACTCAAAACTATATATATATCCATTCTAATATGTCCCAAAGCTTCAAAAAAACATGTATCAGAGGAGTAGGGTTTTAATTTATTGAGGTTCTACTATGTGCTACAATGGTTTACATTAACCACATTATTTCACTTCACCCTCTCAACTACCTTGCAGAAGGAGTATGATTATCTCCATTTACAAATGAATGCAATGAAAACTGCAGAGCCATGGCCACACACTTTGAAAGTGGAACAGCAGAGAATAGAACCCAGTCTGTCTAACCTCTGAGTCTAGTTGATCTTTCAACTAAATAATGGTTTTATGGTATCTTCAACAGGTGGCACTAAATTCTACTTTATTTCTGCCTGATCTCCATTAAAAAATAGTTTCAAACACTTTAGTTTTCTGTTTCCAGAATCTTATTCATTATTAACTGTTTTATGGAAGCAAACATTTACACAGAGGAAATCTGACATATAAAGATACCCTTCAGGATGCCTGGGTGGCTCAGTTGGTTGAGTGGCTGCCTTTGGCTCAGGTCATGATCCCAGCGTCCTGGGATCGAGTCCCACATCGGGCTCCTTGCTCGGCGGGGAGCCTGCTTCTCCCTCTGCCTCTACCTGCTACTCTGTCTGCCTGTGCTCACTCTCTCTCTCTCCCTCTGACAAATAAATAAATAAAATCTTTAAAGATATCCTTCAGTGAATGTTTCTGAGTTTAAATCCTGCTCCTCCAATGGCCCATTCATCTAAATTTGTGGTTTCTTAGAGAAGAGCATCCGTGTCCAAATACTAATGCTTTAAAATAAAGGGACCGAAAACAAACCAAAACCAAAACCAAAACAGTAACAAAAACCCCACCTTAAATCTACACTTTATAATTGTATGGCAGCAAAAGGAATCATACATTTTTTTAGAGGATTACCTTCGATGTACAGGAAAATGTCTTAATCATTCTATCAGGGTGAATCAATACCATTAAAGACGTATTTATCTCCCATAACACTTAGCGCAGTAACCTATACACTGTACCTGAGTGCTGGCTGAATGAGTGAAAGGAGCAGAAAGAAACCTGAAACACCAGAAATTACACTGAGTACTTCTTAAAAATAAGTTACCAACAAATATTCGTTACTTTCATTATTTGGTGACAATCATAGTGATAGGCACAGTACACGCATGCAAAGTATTACACATACAGTAATGCCCAACTCCAATCTAGTCCCTTGTTATAAGGAGGGGATAGATGTAGGACACTCATTTTGTAAGGGGATAAAGGCAGCCAAGAAAGGGAAATGACACAAGAGGGACCAGAAAGAACTCTGGAGAGGGCTGAATATTGGAATAATTTGAGATGTACTAAAGAATTTTTTTGTTCGGTGTATAAAGGTATCCTTATGAAAATTAATACTGAAAAACAAGAAACCCCTACCATATTAAAGTTACATATCAAACAATTATTTGGCTGGTTATAATAAAACATCTCATCTTGACAGAAAACACTTTAAAGGGAGAATAAATGCTTGAAAATATAGAAAAAAAAAGAATTCTAGAAAGGGAACAATCTGTTCGAAAGATCTAGTTGCATTTCACTCCAAGTCAAAATAAGGAATCACAAAATGTTATGTCTAATCATAATGGTCCTGCGATTAAAGAATAAATTCTATGCCCCATGTTTCTAAAGTGGCCATCATTTAAATGTGTATATAAGTGTACAAAAGTGGCATTTCAGAACAAAACATTATAACAAAATTTTGTCTTTGCTTTTTGGAGTAAAAAACAACTGGAGATTTCTTGAGTAGCCAAGCTCCACTTTGATTTACATGTAAAATAAAAGCATAAATAACAATATAAATTACTTAAAACCTTATTGGTACTTCACTATTTTCAGAATTCTACAGGTTAGAAAAACAAATATCTATGGGAAATAAAAACATTAACCACTCATATATTACCTAATTAGATAATCACCAAGTCACAGTATAAAATTAAGAGACTATTTAAAAGTTAACATTGCCATTGTATAATCCCACGTATTGCATTGAAAAGGAATGCTGCAGTCTAAAACCCCCACACGTATCAGGACAAATTCTGCACCTACTAGTTAACTATAAGGAACAGTTCTGTCTAAAAATATTACGAAATTGACATTTCCATGTGCCTTTTAACTTATAAACCAGGAATCATAGTAAAAACAGAGATGGGCAAGGACTCACTTAAGCATAACACAATCATTTAGAAACCCTCTAAGAATAAGTTTGATTCTGCATTGCATTCTAAAATGCAAATTTAAGAAATAAAACCTTATGTACATAACTTACTATATTTGTAAAGTAGCTTTATGCTCTTGTTAATATACAATCTGACTTCCTAAACACATGCAAATGGCCTGAAAAAATACTAAATACATAAGACAGACGTGTAATTTCACAGCTAGATTTGCTTACACATATCCTTGACACCAAAAGCAAGAAAACAAAAGATACTGTCATAACTAAGGGATCTTATCCCAATCTCCATTAGCACCCAGAATATTTACCACTTTGTGGCTTTACTGTAGCTGGCACATTTAATAAGAACTACTCTGTGCCATAAACAAAGGTAATATCTAAATATGAACGTAATTTGATTTTAATTATAAAATTTTATTTGCATTTTGCATACCGATGCACAATTGTGAATTTTTTATGCTATATGCATAGAACCAAAACCTAATAAGTGCTTAAGTGTTGTTTCCTTTTTCTATTTAATTTGAGCAAATTAATAACCTAAAAAAGTATAGGAACACATTTTGGAGAATTACTGCATTATTCATATGTTATGAATCCTATAGCATTATATTAATTTATGAAACATTCTTAAATATGTTCTATACATTAAAATATATACCTTCATTGTATAATAACTCAAAAATAAATTAGTAAAATAATACTAGTAATAACATATAATAACAGAAAATATAAAATCTCCTATTCACATACTTCTGAGTTAATTTTCTAAATGGAAAAGAGCACAGATGATTTTACGTTCAGAGTATAAAATTGTGTTTATTAGGGAGCATATTCATATCCTAAGATTTTTGCTAACTGCAAGGTGCCGGGCTTGGTCCAGTGCAAAATACAAAGAGCAAATGGATGAATAGAGGAAAAATCTCTGTGGTAAATGCCATAGAGTAATACAGAAAAGGAGCCATAGGAATTTCGGTAAGGAATATACTGGTTCCAGCTAAAGGAATGAGGGGAGATATATATCCTCTTTGGGGAAGAAGGAAAAATAAAGGAGTTCTATATGGTTACATGGGGGTGAGGCAGGGAGAAGAGGTAATTTAATTTGTTAATTATCAGTGTTCATGCCCCTTAATTATTATGATTTCCTGAGCTACAAATAGGGCTGGCAAGGTATAAGGGCGAGGATGGGAGAATGAGGCTGGGATGGAAATCGACTCCTACTACAGTAATCTCACAAAAATTCTGTAATATTAAAATGACTAAGAAAACCTGAAGTCGGCTGGGCTCCAGACAAGCTCTCTATAAAGACAGAGCTATGCTTACTATATAGTTAAGAAGACCCTTTTCTGCACTGTGATAAAAGTTACTTTATCTACTGAGAGGATCCAAACAAAATCTGGAGCTCACAGTAACTCAAGAATGTTAAAATCCCCACAGCAACTTCCAAATAAAGGAAAAAAATGAGCAGCTATCATTTAACAACATCTCTCATAAGCCATCGATAATACTGAGTAAATCTTTGCTAGTTTACAGCTTGAAATATATATAATTTAACCTTCCATTAAAGTAGAAGTCCTTCCCCTAAATTATCCAGAGAAACTGCATGCTCACTAGGCCACGTGATATTTCACGATATATGAGCCAGCTATAAAAACAAATAACATATATTTGAGGGGAGGATTCAGTTCTTTGCCATTATTAAATGGGTTTCATTAGAATGGGAAAAAAGCGTGGATGCCCTTAAAGACACTGGATCTAAGGGGTATACCATCCATCCTGACATTTTCCAGAGGACCTTTTCACTATAAATAATTTCAAAGAAACTAATTCTTTAAAGGTTGGACACAAAATGATCTTCCTCAATATTTACGATGTAACTTTAGAAACATTTTATGCTTTTGAAATACAAAATCTATCCTTAAACATTAAGATATGAGCTGTCGTTTTTTTAAAAGACTTTACAGCACAGAGTGCTTTGCTTTTCAGTAGCCCCCAGGTAATCACTGCAAAACTTTGCAGTCAATTATCAGAGGCTGTGAAGGGCTACATTTCAGCCAATAATCAGCATGAATACAAAGCATATAACGAAGATGCCAGCTGTACGTTTTATATATACACCTTACATTTATAACAACTGTAGGTTAATGCAGAATATTCCCTCTTTGATCTATTTTTTTCAATATACCACGATAAAAACTTAGCCAATTAAAGAAACAATAAATGAAGAAGCTGGACTGTTACTTATCTAAAAAATTGCTGGCATTTTCTCAGCTCTAAATGGTAAAAACTGTTGGTGTCTAGCAAACAAATCTCCCTCTGCCAAACAGGAAATCAAAAACGCAAATACCCTAACAAAGCCGGGTAAAAACAGGACATAAACAAATATTTCCAATTGCCACGATCATACACAGAAAATAATATGTGTTGTCATAGTTTTAATCACCGACAAAGCTGCAGTTCCATTTAACAAACAACTTCCAGTGTCTGACATTTAAGAGAAAAGGCTTAAAATCCATGCTTCCCCAGCTCTACGAATATGTCACAACTGCCGATAACAGATAGAGCAGCGTTTCATTTTATGGTCAAAAGATGCCAGTAAAATTACAGTTACACAGGACATATACATATGTGTACAGACACACGTATATACACCAACTCCAAATATTTTCAGTATAAAACAAGGAGAAATTGTCAAAGGAGGATATTATATTTTAAATAACTTACCTTTCGCCCATCACTTGCATGGCAATTCACATTGAGAGGAGTCAGTAAAGCCATTAGTTTTTCTTCATTACCACTCCTGTAAAAATGTAGTGAGTCAATTCCTGTAAGATTATAGAGCTTCTTATGAATATTTATGGTTATTTTTCAGAAGAGTGGAAAATAATTTGGCTTTGCTTTGATTTCTTATATATGGCTCTCAATGAATCTCTTTTGGTATACTCAATTAAATTAATATATTCCTAATTAATTCCTATTAATCATCATACAGTGGTACATCTTGGGTAATGTAGCTTTCTACATTTTGTTTTATTTATCTGCATCAAGTCACCTTAATTACAAACAAACTTTATTCTGATAAGTGATCTAAAACACTGGACTTAAAAATACATACAAAATGATGGAAAAAGCTAACAAATTAAAATAAAAATGACCAAGAACAAAAGAAAATGGATGAGAATCTTAATATTTACTTTATGTCCCCCATTCAAGCTTTGCTAGAAAAATTTTCAGAGAAAAATGAAGAGATAGGTATTTAAATGCTCCGAGAAGATCATCCGAAAAGCTGGGCAACTCAGATCTGCAGGTACCCTAAGAAATGTTTCAAATAAAATCAACCTTATAATCTTTACCATGTTGAAAAACTCTATCATTTAACACACTGATCATGTAAAATAAAGTATATAGAGACTGAGTATGAGGTCCTATCTGCATTATCACGTAAAATCCAAGCAAGACAATAACATGTTTTAATTTTTATAGTCCTCCACCTGCCCTCCCCCTTTTCTCCCTTACATGCATTATACTCACTTAAAATGAATGGAATCACTTACCTAGCAGCTTCTAGGAGTTCGTCTTTCTTGTATTCACCTAGATGATTGCAAAATATCATGCTGTTAGCATTTGGCAGAAGACAGATTAAGAAATGCAGTAGGCAGCAAATACAGAATTAAATAGAGAAGAACAGAAAAAGAGAGTCCACACCCCGCTGGGTGATGGAGCCGTGACGTTAGCCAGCTTGTGAAGGCAGCATCACCAGTGCCTTGGAGACGGGCAGCAAATTGACGCAGCTTCTTGTCCAATCCTCAGATGAAATAGCTTTCTTCAGACAACCAATGAATGCTAAATCTCGTGTCCAGAAACACATTCCCTCTGATAACAGCATGCCAGCTGAAGACAATGTCCCCTCCCCCCTTTCCTATTCAGGCTGTCACAGTATACTTGTGAAGCATAATACATTCTGAGACAAAAGCAAAATAATGTGGCTCTTTAAAGGTATAAATTACTAGGCTTCAAAAAAAACCTCAGTTTTAATTGTAATGACATGGAAAGTTTTTTCAAAAAAAAATTAATTACCGTTGCTGAGCATTACAGCAATAGAAAAAAATGTATCAGCATCATGAGGCTTTTGCCTCAATAGGGTAGGTCTGTAGACTAGAAATACGTGAACTCCGTACCAAATGCTATGAACCTCTTGGAGGCAGCGCTCCAAAAACCAAAACAGTGAATACATTCTTACATGACAGTAATATTCTAACATGCTGCAGGCTTCACACTTTATACAAATTCAAGACCGAATCTTAACAAACAAGAAACCTGAAAATTATTTTTAAAAAACGAGGCTAGGGTCTCTGAGAATAAGCAGAGAGACAACTATTGAGATGTGGGTAATTCTTCTCCCTTCTCTTTTTAAAAACATCACGGGCTGCAAAGAGGTATATAATTTAAAACCTTTGGTACGCATTTCTTAGAGTATTCAAGATCTAACAAATAAGCTTCTTTTGCAAGCTCAATTGAAGGACAAGGAATTTTAATGATACAGTGTTTGCTCATTCAATAAATAAAAAGAACAGCCAGGACTATGATTCAGCTGCAATATGCTGACTCAGTTGGCTATATAATGATAAAAATAATTATACAAAATGTCTAAGCAAACAATTACATGAAAGCAAATATTAAGCATCCATACAAGAAATGAAATTTTAGATTAAATGAAAACACTATTCTATTAAGAATTAAGCTTAAATTATTTTAGAAGTCTTATCAGTTATAAATATGGATTTCTTTGCGTTTTGTTTCTATTTCATTACAGAATGCAGAATATTGATGCAAATACTATCAAGTCACCTAAGGACAACCGAGCCCATGTTTAAATTCTATGACCCATCATTAGCAAATATTCTTTTAAAAAGTTTGTCTTATTTCTCAGATTAAGATTACATTAAAATCTCAAAACTGTACACAGTTATTTTCAAATAAGGAAAAAGTTACTAAATATCTGTTCTCTCCTAAGGGAATTTTATATACCACTAAAGTCAGAGATTCAACAATATACACGGATAAGCTAGAATACATTATTCATGATCATGGAGTTGGTCTTTCCAATTTCCCAAATAGTGTATTCAATCCACATTCTTTAACTGAGTTTTTTTTTTAACAACTTTTTTTTTTTTAAAGATTTTATTTATTTATTAGAGAGAGAGAGCACAGGCCGACAGAGAGGCAGGCAGAGGCAGAGGGAGGAGCAGGCTCCCTGCCGAGCAAGGAGCCCGATGTGGGACTCGATCCCAGGACGCCGGGATCATGACCTGAGCCGAAGGCAGCCGTAACTGATTGAGTTTTAAGACTTACATTACTTTACGTCCCGGCCAATAAGGCTCTTGCCTTCCCAAAGCCAAAGACCTACCTTGACTATACATTTTAGGTGGCAATATGGGAGTTAGTGAGTCCATTTAAAAAGCTTCTTATGAGGAAAACGGCTAACTCATACCCTCAG
>RCUC01034770.1:0-22445 GCA_003697995.1 Taxidea taxus jeffersonii
CATTTAGATTGTTCTGTTGTCTTGGCTTTTGTAAATAATGCAGCTTAGTAATCTTTTGTTGATGATTTTTGCATCTGTGTTCATTATGGATGTTGGCCCGTAATTTTCTTTTCTTGTGGCATCCTTGTCTGGTTTGGATATCAGGGTAATGCTAACCTTGTAAAATTAGTTTGGAAGAGTTCACTCCTCTTCTATATTTTGAAAGTGTAAAAAGTTCTATAAATTCCTTGGATACTTGGTAGAATTCACCAATGAAGCATTCTGTCCTGGAGTTTTGTTTATTGGAAGTTTTTGATTACTGACTCAATCTCCTTACCAGTAACTGGTTTGTTCAGATTCTCTCTTTCATTATGATTTCATACAACCTGAGGAGGTTGTATGTTTCTAGAAACGTATCCATTTTTCTAGGTTGTTCAGTTTGTCGGCATGTAACTGTTCATTGTAGTTTTTATGATCCTTTTTATTTCTGTGGTTTGTTTGTAATATCTCTTTCATTTCTGATTTTTTTTTTTTTTTTAGTTTTCTTGGGGAATCTAAAGGTTTAAAGGTTTCTCAATTTTATTTATATTTTCAAAGGAACAGCTCTTGTTTTCTTTTCTATTTTCATTTTTTTCTGTTGTCATTTTAATCTCTATTTCCTATATTAAACTCCAAACTTTGTTATATATATATTTTCATATATAGTTCCAAACTTTCTTTCCCCCTAGTTCCTTTACACATAAAGTTAGGTTGTTCTTATTTCTGAAGGTAGGTATTTATTGCTATGAACTCCTCTCTTAAGTTTTTGTATTTTTTATTTCTATTTTCATTGTCTCATTTTTTATGTCAGTTAGCCACTGTATACTATATATTATTAGTTTTTGATATAGTGTTCAATGACTCATTAGTTGCATATAACACCCAGTACTCATTACAACATTTGCCCTCCTTAATACCCATCACCCTGTTACCACATCCCTCTACCACCCTCCCCTCTGAAATCCTCAGTTTGTTTCCCAGTCTCCACAGTCTCTCATGGTTTGTGTCCCTCTCTGATTGCACCCACTTCAAATTTCCCTCCCTTCCCCTATGGTCCTCCATGCTATTGCTTATGTTCTACTTATGAGTGAAACCATATAATAATTGCCTTTCTCTGTTTGATTTACTTCACTTAACATAATCCCCATCCAGTTCCATCAGTGTCTGTGCAAATAGTGGGTATTCATCCTTTCTGATGTCTGTGTAATATTCCATTGTATATATGGACCACATCTTATTTATCCATTTGTCTGTTGAAGGGCATCTCAGTTCCTTCCACAGTTTGGCTATTGTGGACATTGCTGTTAGGAACACTGGGGTGAATGACCCCTTCTTTTCACTACATCTGTATCTTTAGGGTAAATACCTAATAGTACAGTTGCTGGGTCATAGGGTAGCTCTATTTTTAACATCTTGAGGAACCTCCATACTGTTTTCCAGAATGGCTATACCAGCTTGCATTCCCACCAACATGTAAGAGGGTTTCCACGTTGCCAACATTGTTGTTCCTGTTTTGTTCATTTTAGCCATTCTGACTGATGGGAGGTGGTATTTCATTTTGGTTTTGATCTGTATTTCCCTAATGGCTAGTGATGTTGAACATTTTTTCATGTGTCTCTTAGCCATTTGTATGTCTTCTTTGGACAAGTGTCTGTTCATGTCTTCTGGCCATTTTTTGACTTGATTATTTTTTGTTTTGTTTTGTTTTAAGATTTATTTATTTGACAGAGAGAGATCACAAGAAGCAGACAGAGGACAGGAGGGAAGCAGCTCCCTGCTGAGCAGAGCACCCGATGTGGGGTTCAATCCCAGGACCCTGAGATCATGACCTGAGCTGAGCAGAGGCTTAACCCACTGAGCCACCCAGGCACCCCTTGATTATTTGTTTTTGGGTGTTGAGTTTGAGAAGTTCTTTATAGATTTTGGATATCAGCCCTTTATCTGTAATGTCATTTGCAAATATCCTCGCCCATTCCATGGGTTCCCTCTTAGTTTTGTTGACTTCCCTTTGTTGTACAGAAGCTTTTTATCTGATGAAGTCCCAAAGTTTGTTTTTGCTTTTGTTTCCCTTGCCTTTGGAGATGTGACTTGAAAGAAGTTGCTGTGGCTGAGGAATTTTTAAATTTCTCTTTTAATGTCTTCTTTGATATATTGGTTGCTCAGTATCATGTTGTTTAATCTCCACATGTTTATAAATTTCCCAGTTTTCTTATAATTATATTCTGGTTTCATCAAGCATCTTTTTTGACCATATGGTATATGATTTTAATCTAACTATATTTGTTAAGACTTGTTTTGTGGCTTAATATATGACCTATTCTGGAGAATGACTATGCACTTTAAGAAGGCCACCTGGGTACCTCAGATGGTTGAGCCTCTGCCTTCAGCTGAGGTCATGATCTCCAGGTCCTGGGATTAAGCCCCATGTCAGGCTTCTTGCTCACTGGGGTGTCTGCCTCTGCCTTTTGCTGTGCTTATACTCTCTCTCTGCTTCTGTCTCAAATAAATAAATAAAACCCTTAAAAAAAAGTGCAGTCTGTTGCTTTGAGTGAAGTTTTCTGTAAATACCTGTTAAATTCATCTGTTCTGACATGTTAAGGCCTATAATTCCTTTTACTCTCTGAATGATTTATCCATTGACTTATGTGGGTATTTAAGTCCTCTACTATTATTGTATTGCTTTTTCTCCCTTTAGGTGTTTTAACATTTGCTTTATATATTTAGGTGTGCCTGTGTTAAGTGCATAAATATTTATAAATGCTATATCTTCTTATTGGATTGACCCTTTTATCATTATGTAATCCCCTTTTTATCTCTGATAATCTTTATTTTCAAAGCCTATTTTGTGGGATATACATATAGCTACTCCAGCTTTCTCTTGATTTCCATTTGCATTTGTATGGAATAACTTTTTCCATCCCTTAACTTTCAGACTGCATTTTTTTTCTTAGAATCTATAGTTTTTTCTTAACTTTATTTTACTTTTTCAGTGTTCCAAGATTCATTGTTTATGCATCACATCCAGTGCTCTGTGCAATACATGCCCTCCTTAATACCCATGTTCTTATATCTGAATACTCTTACAGGTACCATATGGATGGGTCCTGTTTTTGTTTATTTTAGTCCATTTAGCCTGCCTTTTGATTAGAGAGTTTAGTCCATTAACATTTAAAGTAATTTAATAGTTATATACTTCTTGCTGTTTTATTGTTTTCTGGTTGTTTTGGGGTTCCTGTTTCTTTTGTCTTCTTTTGTTCTCTTCCTTTTCGGTTTGATGGCTTTCTAGTGCTGTGCCTAGATTCATTTCTCATTTTGTGTGTGCACTTATCCACTGTAGGTTTTTGCTTTGTGATTACCGTGAGGTTTACATATAACAAGTTATATTTGTAACAGTTTGTTTTAAGTCATTAAGTTTGAATGCATTCTAAAGCTGTACAATTTTACTCCCCTTACACCTCTTTTATGTTTTTGGTGTCACAATTTACATCTATTTGTTGTATATATACTTTAATTATTGTAGTTATTTTTACTGTTTTTGTTTGTTAACCTTCATGCTAGCTTTGTGATTAATTCACTACTCTATTTACCAGTGAAATTTTTACTTTTACAAGTTGTTACTATTTAGCACCCTTTCTTTCCTACTTAAAACAGTCCCTTTAACATTTCTTGTAATGCAGGTTTGTGGTGATGAACTCCTTTGGATTTTGCTTGTGTGGAAAACTCTTTATCTCTTCTGAATTCTGAATGATAATTTTGCCCAGGATCAGTGTTCTTGATTGTGACACTTTCTTCTGGTTGGCTTAGTTTTTGCTGAAAACTTTGCTGTTAGTCTTATGGAGGTTCCCTTGTATGGTAACAAGTATTTTTCTCTTACTGTTTTTAAGATTCTCTCCTCGTCCTCAACTTTTGACACTTTAATTACATTTTAATACATTTAATAATCTAATTGTGAGCCTTTCAGGGTTCATCTTTTTAGGAATTCTCTGAGTTTCCTGGGTCTGGAGGTGTTTTCCTCCCTCAGGTTAGGGAAATTTTCAATTATTATTTCTTCAGGTAAGTTTTCTGCCCCCTTCTCTCTCTCTTTTCCTTCTAGCACCTCTATCATGCAAATGTTAGTTTGCTTTATGTTATCCTATAAGTCCCTTAATCTAGCTTTACTGTTTTTCCTGGTTTGTTTGTATGTTTTTGTTTTTTTGTTTTTTTGTTTTGTTCTTGCTGCTCTGATTGGTAAGTTTCTATGACCTGTGTTTGAGCCTCTCTTCTCTTTCTTTTTATCAAACCCATCTAATGTATTTTCCAGTTCAGCTATATTATTCTTTAGCACTGACTACTGTTTGGTACTTTCTTATATTTCCTACCCCTTTGCTGAAGTACTCACTCTTTAAATCCATTCTTCAGAGTTTGAGGGACATATTCATGATCATTACTTTCAACTCCTTACCAGGTAAGTTACTATCTCTGTTTACTATATCACTTGGTTCTGTGTTGGTGTCTACACATTAGAAGCAACAACCACCTCTCCCAGTCTTCATGGCTAGCCAGTCTTCAATGGCTAGCCTTGTGCAGGAGATGAACATTAACATTCAACCCTGTCCTAGCTTTTGGTCGTCTCTCAATCTTTTGTGTTTGTCCAAGCATCCTATATTATTTCTAACAGATCCCTGTAGTTGGTGTGTTCCAGTTGCTAGTTAGTTACCCACAGTGGGGTAGGGTCTCAGTCAGCACCTAGATTCAGGCTGATTAGAGACCAGACCCTTGGGCAGTAACTTTAAGAATGCAGATATTTTTGTGGTGCCACCGGACTATAGATAAGACTCACTGGCCATGAGAGCCAGAGGTGTTGTCTGCATGGCAGTTATGAAAATTGGGGCACCAATTTGTTGGTTATTGTTTTTTGTTTTGTTTTGTTTTAGATTTTATTTGTCAAAGCACAAACAGGGAGAGTGGCAGGTAGAGGGAGAAGCAGGCTCCCTGCAGAGCGGAGAAGCAGGCTCCCTGCCAAGCAAGGAGCCCGACGTAGGACTTAATCTGAGGACCCCGGGATCATGCCTGAGCCAAAGGCAGATGCTTAACTGACTGAGCCACCCAGGCGTCCCAAATGTGTGTTTAATTAGAAGCCTGCCTCAGATTGTAGCTCTCATATAAGCCAATAGGCCTCTCTCACAAAAGACTGAGCTCCTAGTTCACTTTACTTCTTGCTGTGTCAAAGGGGTGGTAGCTTGGTAGCTATTTAAGAACTCTTTCTCTATTGGTTACAGAGCTATGGGATTTATGAGCATAAACTCCACTGGACACCAGAGCTATGTGATATAGAGGTATCCCCCAGAAACAGCTATAAAAAATCAAGGCACTAGCCAAGAACATAATAAGTTCCTTTCTTAAAGATAATGGCAAGCTTCAGCAAGGCAGATGGAGAGTGTAAATATTGTATCCTCTGGCTTATGTTCAGTGAGAGCAATTCTGTGGATATCTATAAATGTGCCAAACTAGAAGCCTCAGGTCAGACCCTCAGGTCGGAGCCCCTGGACAAAAATATAGGCCTCTCTCTTAGATTGGGAGTGGGTTTTGGTCTGCTAGCTGTACTCTGTCCTAGGAGTGTTAGTCTGCCAAACTACCTCTTTGATTGTTCCAGTCCTGTGAGACCCAGGAACACAAGCTCTCATTCTCTAGAGCCAGCTAATCAAGAGTGTTTTCTGAAAGGCAGCTACAAAAACTGAGTCACCAGGCACAAAAACTGGGATACCAGGTATAGATAAAATCTCTTCTCCAGGAGATACTGGTGCCCTAGAGCATAACCGAGAGAGATTAGGAAGACAGCACTCACCAGCTTTCTTCCCCAGAGTCTTCCTCTAGGCCCCTGCCCTTCAGACCAATGCTTTAACATTAGCAAGTAAGTCTCTTTCACATAAAATCTGGCACCTGCAAAGGATGGCTTCCATGCCAGGCCCTGGGGCAGGTGAGTCTGCACATGAACCTTTTAAGAGTCATTTTTCAGGGACGCCTGGGTGGCTCAATGTGTTAAGCCTCTGCCTTTGGCTCAGGTCATGATTTCAGGATCCTGGGATCGAGCCCCGCGTTGGGCTCTCTGCTCAGTGGGGGAGCCTGCTTCCTCCTTTGTCTCTGCCTGCCTTTCTGCCAACTTGGGATCTCTGTCTGTCAAATAAATAAATAAAATATTAAAAAAAAAAGTCATTTTTCAGTTTCCTATAGCTCCAGTCAATCTGATAGGTGTAAACCCTGTAGGTATTCAAAGCCAGATGTTCTGATAGGTGTAAACCCTGTAGGTATTCAAAGCCAGATGTTCTGGAGTCTCATCTCTCAGGTGCCAGTCTTAAATGTTAGGATCCCCAGTGTGGGATCAAACAATTTGCTTCTCAGGGAGAGGCTCCAACTTCTGAATCCCCCTCTGATTATGGGTCCATGGTAGGGGTTTGTGAATCGTGGTAGGAGTTTGTGGTGAGATTGTCTCAGTCTTTCCTACCCACTTTGATATGCTTTGCCTCTTGTTTACCAGATATGAAGAGCTTACTCTGCCAAGTTTTAGGTTTTTTTCCCAGAGAAAATTGTTCCATAGATAGGTATAGATTCAGTGTGCCGTGCGAGGTGAGTTGAAGGATCTTCCTCTGTCACTATCTTGAATTAGAACTGTTTTGTTTTTTTCTTTTAGAGTTATATTTATTTCAACAAAATTATAAAGTAAAACTACAAAGAAAAATATTTGACACAGAGACACAATTTTGTAGAGAGGAAGTTTAGCACTAATTGATATAATAAATTACAACTGGTGCTATTCGGGGGGGAAACTATTACTAGAAGAAACTCTAAAATACAGCATCATTGCCACAGCACATGAAAACATTCCCATAAAAATTAATGATTTGCATTTGAACACCTAGTTTCAGCCCTCTTTGAATTTATATTCTGAAAGTTGATATTCTGTTGCAGTTTCCACTTGCATAGAGTATCTTTCCCATCACTGCAAGTCTCATATGTAGCTTTAAAACTGAAGTATATCTCCTATTGGCACCCAGTAGTTGGGTCTTACTTTTTGTCCAGCCAGCCAGTGGTGCCTTTTGATTGGTGAATTCATTACATTTCCATTTAGAGTAATTATTAATATCTAAAGACTTACTAATGCCATCTTAATTGCTTTCTCGTTTTGTATTTCCATTATTTCTTTTTCCCTCACTTTCTAGGCAGGAGCCTTTGTAAATTGGTTATTCTTCCTGGTGATATGCTCTGTTCCCCCCTTCTTTGTCAATCTGCTGTAGGTTTTTGTCTTGTAGTTACTGTGGGGCTTACATAAAATTTGTTAAAGATAAGTTGTTCTCAGCCTGTAATGGTTTTATGTCTCATTGCATAGGTCTTTTTTTATTAACATATAATATATTATTTGCCCCAGGGGTACAGGTTTGTGAATCGTTAGGCTTACACACTTCACAGCACTCACCATATCACATACCCTCTCCATGTCCATATCCCAACCACCTCTTCACACTCCCCTCCCCGCAGCAACCCTCAGTTTGTTTCCTGAGATTAAGAGTCTCTTATGGTTTGTCTCCCTCCCCATCCCATCTTGTTTCATTTTTTCCTTCCCTACCCCTCAAACCTCCCTGCCTCTGAAATTCCTCATATCAGAGAGATCATATGATAATTGTCTTTCTCTGATTGACTTATTTCACTCAGCATAATACCCTCTAGTTCCATCCACGTCGTTGCAAATGGCAAGATTTCATTTCTTTTGATGGCTGCATAGTATTCATTGTATATAAATACCATATCTTGATGTTAGTTATAATTTAGATCTTTTTTTAGTTTCATTAATAACTTACTGTTCCTTTAACTTTTATACTGTTGTTGAAGAGCTGACACACCATCCTAATTTAGAATTCGTTTTCTAAGTCTGAAAGGAATATTTTTACCTTTGCCTAATGTGTTGTGTATTTTCATATGTTTTCATGTCGCTGGTCAGCCTGTCGTCATTTTAGATTGAAGAACCTCTTATTTTATTGTTTGCAGGCAGGGCTAGTAGTGAACTTTTTCAGATTCAACTGATCTGGGAAAGCCTTTATTTCTTCTTTGTATCTAAAGGAAAACTTTGCCAAATTAAGTATTATTGGCTGACAATTTTATATCTTTCAACACTTCAAATATGTCATACTCTCTACAGGCCGGTAGAGGTTCTGCAGATTAATCTGATAGTGTAATGGGAATTTCTGTGTAGGTTTTATTTTTTTTCCTTTTTTAACCTGGATGCCTTTAAAATTCTTTATTATGGATTCAGGAAAATTTCTGTCTTATAAAGGCCATTTTGTTTTGAGATAAAAGGGTAATCTATGGGGTGCCTGGGTGGCCCAGTTGCTTAAGCATCTGCCTTCAGCTCAGGTGATGATCCCAGGGTCCTGGGATAGTCCCAAAGTTGGGCTTCTTGCTCAAGGGGGAACCTGCTTCTCCCTCTCCTGCTCTCTCTGCTTGTGCTCTAATAAATAAATAAATACTTTTTATAAATATTTTATTTATTATTTATTTGATACAGAGAGAGATCACAAGTAGACAGAGAGGCAGGCAGAGGGAGAGGGGGAAGCAGGCTCCCTGCTGAGCAGAGAGCCTGATACGGGGCTTGATCCCAGGACCCTGAGACCATGACCTGAGCCGAAGGCAGAGGCCTAACCCATTGAGCCACCTAGACCCCCCCTCCTTTTCTTTAATATGTGTTTTTTTTTAAGATTCTATTATTTATTTATTTGACAGAGAGAGACACAGTGAGAGAGGGAACACAGGCAGGGGTGAGTGGGAGAGGAAGAAGCAGGCTTCCCTCTGAACAGGGAGCCTGATATGGGGCTTGATGTGGCACTTGATCCCAGGACCCTGAGATCATGAACTGAGTCAGGCAAACGCTTAATTAGGTTCCCCTAATTTTTTTTTTTTAAAGGGTACTCTATGAGTTTAGTAGACAGGTCTTTCCTCTGGTTAGGGAAATTTTCAGCCTTGTTTTTTGTTTTATTCTTTTAAAAATAAACTCTCTGCCCCCTTCTTTATCTCTTCTCCTTCTGAAATCCTGATTATTCTGATACTTGTTTTTTTTCGTAGATGATCACCACTCATGTAGGCTTTCTTCATTATTTTTTTTTAACAAAGTGTGTTTCTAGTTTATTTTTTTTTAAGATTTTATTTATTTATTTCAGAGAGAGAGAGCATGAGAGGGGAGAAGGTCAGAGGGAGAAGCAGACTCACCGTGGAGCTGGGAGCCCAAAGCAGTACTTGATCCTGGGACTCCGGGATCATGACCTGAGCTGAAGGCAGTTGCTTAACCAACTGAGCCACCCAGGCGCCCCGGCTTTCTTCATTATTTTAACTCTAAGTTCCTTCTTCCATGTTATGTCAAAATTCTTATCCTCCATGTCAATTATTCTTTCTTTCTTTATATGTTCTCTGCTACATTCTCAATATCATTTACTGAATTTCAGCCCCAGAATTTGGAAAGAACTCATTTTGTTTGTATTTTAAATTCCTGATTTGATTGAACTTTCTTTCTGAATTTTCTTGTAATTGAGTTTCTTCATTATAGCTGTTTTAAATTATTTTTCTAGTGATGCTATATTTCCTTGATTTTCATAACCTTTGTAGATATTTACCAGCAGTTTTGAAGTAGTACATACCTCTTTATTCTGCTTATTGCTTCAGCAGATAGGGTATTATGTCCCATAGTATTCTTACCTTTTCCTCTGTGTTTGTTAAGGGCACCTGCTCCTGTCTTGTCCCTTCTTTGGGGCAGTTTTGCTTTTTTGTCTTCTCTGGTTCTTATAATTTACCAAGCCAGAACCCTTTCTTTTGTTTTTTAGCATGGAGTGGCTTCTGAGCATGCTGTCTACCAGAGACTGCTCTCACAGTGGCACATGGCATCCTGCACAAGGAACTAACAGCATGAGGGGGCTATGGGTTTAGCACTATGGGTGTGCTCACAGACCCAGTAGGATGATCCTGGGAGTAGTATCCCCTGCTAAGCACAATTCCTTTTCCACCATTTGAAATTCTTACCCCTTTCCCAATATCCTCCCAACCTCCAGTTATAGATATCCACCACAGTATTCCAGGTGCTGAGGGAGAGAATGATTTTCTCCAGTTGCCATAACTAGGCTCTCACTGCTTTCCTTTTCCTGTGCTCCTAGGAGAGGTCATGTCCACCAGATAAATCAGAACCCTTCAGTGTTTCATTGCACAGATGGGCAGTGCCAGGAAAATTTATCTTACAATCTCTTAGGTGGCCAAACTCCTATTTTTTTTCCCTTTACAATGGTATGCTGGAGTCTGCCTTAGGGAAGGCTAGACTCAGGAAGGTTCTCTCTCTGATGCCATTCCAATCTGTACTCACCCAAGTTTTGGTCCATAAGGACAAGGACAAGAGAAGTATAGGCATTTTGGCTGGCTCCTCTGGTTCCCCAGCACATACAAGGTCCCTTAGTGGCTGTTCTGGTGGGTGAGACTCCTGCCAATTTCCCTAGAGTAAGGTGATAGGTCTAAAAACACCCATTGGGGTGATTTTGTGCATGTATGAATGTTTAATCTTTTGATTTGGGGAGTGGATTAAAGGCGGAACATTTTATGCCAGCATGTTGCTGACCCCACTCTCCAGAATCATCAGATGTTCATTTTAGGAAGTATACTTTGGCTACAGGATGGAGAAGAGCTGGCAAGGTCAAAAGTATAGAAGTATGAAATGGGGGAATATTGGTCTAAGAGAAACATTAACTAGATTACATCATTAATTAAACCTACAAAATGATTTTATTATAATTAAGAAGTTTGAAATAGAGAAAATGAAGATATTATATATTTATCAATAATGGCTTTTTCTTATCTGTACTTTACAAAAGAAGGAAAGGATGCCATTTATATTTTGACATATAGTACCCTTTATATATATAAAATGGAAGCTTAGAAAATATAACGTTCCCTCTAAAGGGAGAATTACCCAAGGTAACATTATATAAGAACATGAAAATACCTATACCCTTGCCATTCTGCTTTCACTTGATGTTAAGAAGCAAATACTAGAGTTACTGAAAACTGTGACTGTCCTAACAATACTTAAATATACAGAATTGAATTTGACCTTATTTTGTTACTGATAAAACTTCCTTTTAATAAAATGAGATTTCTGGAGAGGGTATGTGCTATGGTGAGTGCTGTGAAGTGTGTAAACCTGGCGATTCACACACCTGTACGCCTGGGGCTAATAACGTTTATAAAAAAATTTAAAAAATTAAAAATAAAATGAGATTTCAATAATACACAAAGTGGGGAATATTTTCACTAAATGCTCTCTGACTTTAAAATTCTGTGGCTTGGTGGGTTAAAGCCTCTGCCTTCGGCTCAGGTCATGATCTCAGGGTCCTGGGATCGAGCCCCACATTGGGCTCTCTGCTCAGCAGGGAGCTTCCTTCATCCTTTCTCTCTGCCTGCCTCTCTGCCTACTTGTGATCTCCGTCTGTCAAATAAATAAATAAAAATCTTTTTAAAAAATAAATAAAAATTTCTGTGGCTAGCAAAATCCATTTTATTATTCATTATTCATAGTATTCTTGTTATTTATTCATTTTACTTTAATTGGGTAATTGACAACAAAAGCATTTCAAAGATTGATTTATTTTAGAGAGAGAGAGAGCATGAGAGGGAGGGGCACAGGGAGAGCGAGAGAGAATCCCAAGCAGGCCCAATGCCACCATGCTGAGATCACGACTGAGCTGAAACCAGGAGTGGGATGTTCAGTCAAGTCAGCTGTGCCACCTGGGTGGCCCCAAAACAAAGGCATTTTATGTTGCAGTAGCATAGAAGTTTCTAATTCCATACATGTTTCAAAGAGACTAAACCCTAAAATTAGAGTAACATCAAGATGTTTATTAGATTGTCATAAAGATGTTTAATATTAAAGCTACTGGTAAGTCAGTTAAAGTTAGTAATAAAAGTGGAAAAATCTCCTTATTTGATTTACAGATTAAGTGACAATCTACACTATTAATGTCATACAAAATGGTTTTACTAGCCATAATCAGTTTTTCTTGATTTATATATAACGTTTTTTTTAAGCCAAAATGAATCTTCTGTGCAAAGTATTTAGAAAATACTTTTGGTTACTGCTTTCTACAATTATGGTAGAGATCTATAAACCATATCAATAACAAGCATTCATAGTACTAGTGGATATTTTTCCAGTAATTTTGTGATAAATTCTTCGGGTAATAGTACACATTAAATGTAGATTATTTTGTGAAATGGTGTTTTAATGGTAGAGGACTTTGCTATCTGACTCTCAGTTTCTGCTCAGGTCATGATCTCATGATCATGGTTGGTGGGATCCAGCCCCCAGGCAGCCTCCTGGCTTGGCAAGGAGTCTGCTTGAGATTATCTCTCTCTGCCCCTCCCCACACACTGGTATATGCTCATTCTCTCTCAAGTAAATCTTTAAAAAAAAAATTGCTATTGGTCACACCTGGGAAAAGAATACAGATTTTTCTGGACCATGTTCTTTTCAAAGAAACATGTCTGGATGTAGAATATATCCCTATTTTATAAAACAAACAAACAAAAAAAAACCATACAGGAAGAAGTATTGCATGGTCTTCAAACATTTGAGTTCTGAATTCTGATTGCTTATTTTGCCTCCAACAGTCGGCCTCACTTAGTAACTACGTTAGGGAGTTGTGAGAATATAAACTCATAGGCATATTTTTCACAGTAACAATGTTGACTAAGAGCTTTCTCTCCTAGAATTCCCTGTTAATAATGTTTATATTCAATAAGTATTCACCTTAAATTATTAAAAATATGAAGTACACTTTCATTTTTATTTCTACATCATAGATAATTTTTTCTAATCTTTTTTTTGTTTTGTTTTAGGTCACTTTTCACATTGAACCATACAGCAATCGAGATGATCAAAACATGTACAAAAATGTCAAATATATTATAGACAAGTGAGTTTCTTCTGTGTTTATTAGTTTATGATCCAATGATAGTACATTTAAATTATATTTGAGATTTTAATGGCTTATGGTCTGATATATTAAAATTAAATTTTGTAGTGAATACTCATTTTGAGGAACATTTCTGAAATTACTTATAATTCATTTTCTGTATAGATTATATACTGTTTATATGTTTATTAAGCTATTTATGATTGCTGGCTGACATTTTAAATTGGTATTCTATAAATCACGAATGCAGATTATCTTTTTTTTTTAAGATTTGGTTTATTTATTTGACAGATCACAAGGAGGCAGAGAGGCAGGCAGAGAGAGAGGAAGGGAAACAGGCTCCCTGCCGAGCAGAGAGCCCGATGCGGGGCTCGATCCCAGAACCCTGGGATCATGACCTGAGCTGAAGGCAGAGGCTTTAACCCACTGAGCCACCCAGGCGCCCCCAGATTATCTTTTTAAAAGAAGGTTCAAATTATGAAATGTGAACTGCTTTATATCTATGGACCCACATCCAATATTTTCATTTTTATTTAGTTTGATCATAAGGAAAAAATTAATACAGCTTCATTTTGTTCAAGGATTTTACTGATAAGAACCTGTGACAGATACTATACTCGTAAAAGGAAACTTATCAGCAGGAATAGCAGTTGACATATTCATATAGAAAATGGGCTTTTTATGGTGTTGGTCAGCATTTGTAGATCTCAATATAAGATAATTTCTTGTTAGGCAAAATGAAATATTGGATACATCAAGACATTACCTATCTGCAAAATTGAAAATGCATTTTTAATGATTATCTTTAGTATAACTGATCCCCCAAAGAAAGTGAACAATATGCTTAAACTGTGCTGATTACCTTTATTTTCAATATACGAACAGTTATTGTCTGTGGAAAATGAGGAGTTACAGATATTCACTTCACTTTTACATATTTTTGTATTCTAGATATGGAAATCATCCGGCCTTTTATAGGTACAAGACTAAGACTGGCAATGCTCTTCCTATGTTTTATATCTATGATTCCTATATCACAAAGCCTGAAAAATGGGCCAATTTGTTAACCATCACAGGGTCTCGGAGCATCCGCAATTCTCCTTATGATGGACTGTTTATTGCACTTCTAGTAGAAAGCAAACATAGATATGATATTATTCAAGGAGGTTTTGATGGAATTTACACATATTTTGCCACAAATGGCTTTACTTATGGCTCATCATATGAGAACTGGGCGAGGCTAAAATTTTTCTGTGACCAGTTCAACCTACTCTTTATCCCAAGTGTGGGCCCAGGATATATAGATACCAGCATCCGCCCATGGAATGCTCAAAACACTCGAAACCGAATCAGCGGAAAGTACTATGAAACTGCTCTGGGAGCTGCACTCCATGCTCACCCCAGTGTGATTTCTATCACCTCTTTCAATGAGTGGCATGAAGGAACTCAGATTGAAAAAGCCATTCCCAAAAGAACCAGTAATACCGTGTACCTGGATTACCGGCCTCATAAACCAAGTCTTTATCTAGAACTGACTCGCAAGTGGTCTGAAAAATACAGTAAGGAAAGAGCAACTTATGCATTAGATCAGAAGCTGCCTCTTTCTTAATGCATTAAGTACCTTTTGTTTTGAGTGTGTACTGATTGGCAGTTATCCCCATAATAAAAAGAATTTGTACTTTTTAAAAAAATTGCTATATCCTCATTGCCACCCTTCACAATGCTGCACTGAAAAAATAGTTGAGAGAAAAATTGTGCAAATAACATTCCCTGTGGTGTAATTGGCTACTAATTTTTATCTCACACAAAACTGTTTGTACTACATAAATAATTAGTGCATGGTTAAATCCTTCTTGTATTCTGGGCCCAAAGAAATAGATTTGTGTATACTGGGTATGTCTAGTGAAGAAAATAGGACCTAAAAGATCATGTACATGTTTCATTTAGACTTTTTTCCCAATGATTCAGTCACCCAGAATGTTCACTAACACAATAAAGTCTGAAATAAAAATTATTAAGGAAAACAAAATCACAACTTAAGGCTTACTGTGAATCACATTGTGTTAGGAAGGCCTCCTGTCTATAGCACAATATGCATCATCTTTGAGGATTTTTTGGTTACTTATAGCATGCTAGGTGTTTTGCACATCCAATACGTCTACTTTACCATGCTAAATTCCAGATTTTAGAAGCTATGGAAAGTTCTTTCATGCTTCTCTATTAAGAAAACATAGTTGGTTCACAATTATGAAGATAGAATGCCCAAAATACCAGTTTTTGGATAACCTATCAATCTTTAACTTGTTATTCTATTCATGTTTTTAATCAGAGACCAACTGTTAGGTAAGAAAGAAAAAAGTTGATACTATCATTGAATTTCCTTCTTAATATTTAAGCTATTTTTACCAAAATAGGGAAATTTACTTAGCATTTTAGGAACATGGAAATGAAAATTCTCTTATATCTTAAATTCATTCCTTAAGCTTGACTTATAAGTTTAACACTTAATGATGGCAATAATCTCATTTAAAAGACAATATATCCCCATGTAAAAACATACTTTCCTGGTATCTACCAGATTTAATACTTGTGATTAGTTGATTGTCCTATTGTGACAAATTAATCCACATGTATACTGAAAATGGATCTCTTTAATAGAGTATATGTTATCCTTCAGTTCTTATAGTTAACCAGAACTCTAAAACATATATATACTATTACAAGAATACTATTTCTTAGATACTTAATTCACTAAAGAGAAACAATACTGAACAATAATAGGTATAAATCTTCAGGTTTTAGGCATATTCAGAAATAAAGTAACTGTAGAATTTATCATAACATAGCCCATCAGGTGATGAAATTTATTTTAGCCAGTGATTTTCAAGTAAAATATCTTTTCTTTGAAGAAAAGCGTGACTAATGTTAAACTTATTTATAAGTTAAGAATTTGCCATTTCTCAGAGAATGATCAGGCCATGAGAAATTTGAGCAATAGTAGTAACTTACTTTCTAGAGGAAATTACAAGAATAAATTATTATAATGATATAACCAAGCCTTTCATAGGAACATTCACCGAGATATGACCTGTGGATTTTTTTTTTTCTTATATCCATGTAGCTACTATATATTATCACAGGGATAAACTCTAAATGTATCATGCCTAATAATCACTTATACCATATTTTATTAAATTTAGAGAAATTACTACAGAGGAATTTCTTATGCTTATGCTGTATATTTGTATGCTTATAATGCTTATACTGAATATTTGAACCTACTGTGACAGAAAATTTTATGAAATAGTTCGAGATTAAGAGAAAATGTATACAAACAAGGTTAACAAATAATGTGAATACTACCACTTTCTATCTTGCTTAGGCTGCAGACCTAGATAATCTACTATAGCAGTCTTTACCTCTGAGCTTTGTTGTGGTTCCCAACACATTACTCCAACCAGCCAGTAAGGATCAGATTTCAAAGTAAAACGGATTTTTTCTCAAGGGAAGAATGTTTGGAATCTGACCTCATAATTGTTTAAGAATTTATAATTATATGAAAACCCTGTGTCTTTTTGCCTGTTTTAAAAAACAGGAGGAATTATCTGTAATTTAATAAGTCTTCCTCAGGTGTTCATTACAGCTTCCTTTATCATTTGACCTATAACACAGTTTAAATCATTATGATCACAAGTAAAAGCCAAGAACTGATTGCCTAATTTAAACTATCTAGGTGTGACTTCAACAAACTAAAATAACTCTTAAACAGTGTAATATATGCAATTCATGAATCACAATTCTTTTATGGTTTAATCAGTCTATTTTGACTGTATACAAAACAATCTTTGTTTTATTGTTCTCCTTAAGGACTAATATTGTTAAAAACTGCTGTTATTAATGTTTAAGTTGTATGTTAACTTTTTTCTGTTTTAAAAGTAAAAGACTATTTTGTTATATGGAGTAATTAACTTTCATTTAATAAAAGTGTACATGAAATAGTGTATCTTAGGTATAAAAATGTGTCCCTTTCTACTTATGAAATATTTAATTTCTGATTAGCAGATGAAAAGTAGTATTCATTCAGAACTCTATTTTCTCTATTTGAGATATGCAGCACTTACAAAGTCTGTATCTTTAACTGTATATACATTTTTAAATCTTTGAATTTGTTAAACACACACACACACAAAGTTTTGGGGGTAGGGGGTAGAGGTGTTATTTTTTATTCTTTGGGCATAATCCTATGTTAGCTCTGACTCTTTTGGGAAATCTTACCCTAACAAACCACCAGAGAATCTATCAAGTTTATAACCATGCATTTTTTCAAACTGACCAAAGATGATGACTGTTCCTGAATTCTATAGTGTCTGCAGAAACAGCTCTTAAAAGTCTGTATCTGAATTTTGAATTAAGGTAGAACACCCTCATGCGCCACAGTATAGAAACAATACTTTATTTATGACCAGCAAAATTCCAGTTATTTTTATAAATATCTATAATTTCAAAATGAAAAATGGACCTAACCACAAGCAAAAAAGTTTTTTTCATTCAGGTAAAATTCTATACTGACTTTGTTATATATCCACATAAAGTCTAAATGTTATTGTATGCTTCCTATAAGATTATCATTCTTGAGAATTCAAGTGCTACATTGCTTAATTACTTTAGAGATTCATTGTAGTCCAAAGAACTCAGTAGTAGTGCTGTTATATTTCACCAATGATGAGGGGAACATTTTTCAATGTGGTTAGTTTTTGTTGTTGTTGTTATTGTTACATAATTTATGATATAAAAAGAAAAAAGTAGTAAATGGTCACAAATCTAAAATTTAGTGAAGTTAAAACATAGTAGCATTATTTTGGATGTTCTAGACTTCATTTAAAAGCATCTTAGATATTTTAAGTTTCTCAGTTTACATAAAATTAACCATAAATTCAATAAAAGTTAAGAGCCTTTTAGAAAAGACCCCATGAAATAAATATTTTATGACATATGGAAATGGTGTACTATGGTATATGATTGTATCATCATGCCTTGTTTTTGATTTTTTGAGAGAATTGGTTAATCTGAGCAAAGATTGTTGTAAACAACATGAAATAAAGTGACACTTTAGCTAATTACATTTAAAATACCTTAATTATAAGTATGTTCATGCATAAAAGTATGAGTCAGTTTTACAAAAGCCATTATGAAAACACTATTAATTTGATAATAATGTCTAAAGTAATATGATCTTTACCCTGATTTTGAAACAAATACAAAAGAGAAAAATAGAAGAAATTTACTTGTAATAAATGCAATAAAGTTTAGAAATTTATATATTTAAACACAGTCACCTAAGGGTAGTGTGTCAGAATGTTTTTTGGATGTATTTAAGTTTGTACTTACTGAATGCTGCCATTCTATGTATTGTTTTTTTAATTACTTAGATTCCTCAGCCATGTGGCAGTCTATTAAGCCATTAATATTAAAATAGCACAGTCTAATCTCTGGCTTCATGTAAAAAGCTAACTGCAAGGCTGCTAAATTCTTACTTGAAAATTTGGTGTTATATTTAATTAAAGTACATTTTTGGAAATTATGCTCTTGACTTTTTAGCTGTCTCATAAAAAATATGTTGACAATCATTTTATGAATAGTAGCTGAGCTTAAATTCTATTTTTCCTCATGAGTATTATGTATTCTTAGCTAAAGGCTTAATATAATCCCCCAATAAAATAATATTTTAATGTCTAATATTCCATTGTTTTCTTTTTACTTAAATCATTCTTATGTAGAGTGTAGGTAATGCTTCCTCTTTTTAAAATGTGTACTCATTTTGAAAACAAGATTTAAAGTATTCTTTCCATAAAAAGAATTTAAAAGTATATGAACAATGAAAGATGGGATTTTAAAAAGAATATACATCTATATACATGCTAGCATATATAGCTGACTGTATATTCGGTATTGAGCTTCTGAGTAGTTAAGACAAGATGTTACATGGTTTTGTTTTTTGTTTTTTGGGGGGGGTGGGGTGGCCAGGAAAGGAACATCTCCTTTCCTCTACAAGGTAAACTGTACGTTGTCATCACAATTTTTTTTTTTTTAAGATTTTATTTGACAGAAAGAGATCCCAAGTAGGCAGAGAAGCAAGCAGAGAAATAGGAAGGGAAGCAGGCTACCTGCTGAGCAGAGAGCCCGATGCGGGGCTCAATGCCAGGACCCTGGGACCACGACCCGAGCCGAAGGCAGAGGCTTCAACCCACTGAGCCACCCAGGTGCCCCTGTCATCACAATTTAAAAGAAAAGGTAAAGTATAGGGAATATAGTCAATGGTACTATGTATAATGTTGTATGAGCACAACATAACATATAGAGTTGTTGAGTCACTATGTTGTACACCTCAAAATAATGTAACATGTATCAACTATATAAAAAAAACTTTAAAAATTTTTCCAATTGGCATTATACCTATGGTAAAAAAAGAAAAAAAGTAAAAACCTATAGGAACCTGTCAGGTTATGTAAATGCATCAGGTTTAAGACCATAGAGTTCTAGGAACTGTAGACTACTCTCAACTAAAAGGAGTAGTTGCTAATCAGCTCTCAATTCATTTTGTAGGTATGGGTCACTAAAATGAGGAAGTATGTATGCCCATGTGTGTATAATTTTTTTCTAATTACAACATGTTGGCAAATGCCAGAAAAGATTTTTAAAATATTTTCTTGTTGGGGTCACTAATTTGTGGCTTCAAAGAATATAAAATTATTGAGAACATTTTTTATAACATTACACTCAAGGGGATTTCATATGATTAGTTATTGTGATGATTATTGGATAAGCTCTAAGTATATAATGAAACTCAGTGAAAGTAAATCCATGAAGGTTCTGATTGTATGATAACATTTCCCTGATCTTATAGAAGATCAGAAATAAAGCATCCCAACAATGAGGTACATGTCTCTTAGCCAGGACCAATATGCCAAGACCAAATTTCACTTATTATTTACTCTAATTTGGCTTTTTGAAGAGCTGATTTGAATTATTTACTGAGAAGAACCAATGCTTTCATTCTTTTGCCTATTAGATATAGATCCATGTTTAGAGCTTGGAAAGTAAGTAGAAAACACCCTAATTGCCTTTAACTATAGCTCCCATTTCTGTAACCTATTTTCTGCCTTTTTAATGCCTGCTATTTAACCTTTCTTTCTTACTCTCAACTTACCTGCCTTTCTTACCTGTTTTATTTCAAAGAGGATATTAGTGATCTGTTAGAATATATAACATATGACAAAAAGTCTCAGTTGAAGTGGAACAAGAATAGGAATACACATTGAACCCAGCATTAACAGGAAAACAGTATTATGTAAATACAATGCTATACTGGTGATCACAAATTTAAGCTTTTGAGTAGCCAATATGAAAAAAAATCTAATCATCTACATATTGTGCAATAGTCATAGAGTAAGATACAGATTTCTCAAGAAAAGTATGGCTGTCTTAAGGATGTCCACTCTTCCCACATTTATTCAAATGAGTACTTGAAAGTCTATCCACAACAATCAACAAGAAATAAAAAGCATCTAAATTGGTTAAGAAAGAAAAACTATTTACAGGTGACATGATACAAAACACAGAAAACCTACAGGCTCCCCTAAAAAACTACTAGAAATATGTGAATTCAGTAAAGGTGCAGGATACAAACTTATATAGAAATCTGTCATCTTTCTATATGTTAATGACAAGAGAGAAATTAAAACAATCCATTTAAACCATATTAAAAAAAAATACCTTGGAATAAACTTAACCAAAGAGATGAAAGATCTGTATTCTGAAAATTCTAAACCACTGGTGAGAGAAATTGAAGATAACACAAGCAAATGGAAAGATATCCCATCCTCCTGGATTGGAATAATATTGCTAAAATGTCCATACTACCCAAAGCAATATACAGATTAATGAAATCTCTACCAAAATGACAACAGCATTTTTCACAGAACTAGAATAATACTAAGAAATATATGGGACCACAAAAAACCCTAAATAGCAAAATCAATCTTGAAAGAACAAAACTTTTGCAGATTTCAAAATATACTACAAAACTAGTAACCAAGACAGTATGACATTGGCTCAATAACAGACACATAGATCTATGGAACAGAATAGGAAGTTCAGATATAAACCCACACTTATATGGTCAATTAATTATGACAAAGGCAAGACTACAGTGGGAAAAAAAAGTTTCTTTAATAAATGGTACTGGGAAAACTAGACCACTTTCTTATACAATACACAGAAGTAAAATGGATTAGAGACCTAATCATGATGACCTAAAAGCAGAAAACTCCTAGAACAAAATAGGCAGTGTTTCTTTGACCTCAACTCTAGCAACATATTTGTAGATATGTCTCCTTAGGCAAGGGAAATGAAAAATTAAACTACTGGACTATGCCAAAATAAAAAGTTTTTGCACAGCAGAGTAAACCAGCAAAATAAATGGCTCGCTACTGAATGAGAGAAGGTATTTGCAAATCCAATAAGGGATTAATATCCAAAATATAGATTCAAACTTATACAACTCAACATCAATAAAACAAATCTGATTTAAAAAAATGGGCCAAGGACATGAGTAGACATTTTCTCAAAGAAGATATACAGATGACCAGCAGAAACATGAAAAGATGCTCAACATCACTAATCACCAGGAAATGCTAACACAAATCGCTATGAGATATCACCTTATACCTACCAGAATGGCTAGAATAAAAAAAAAAAAAAATGTGTCATCAAGGATGCAGAGAAAAAGGGAACCTTCATGAACTGTTGGTGGGAATGTAAGTTGGTACAGCCACTGTGGGAGTTTTGTAAAACTTTAAAAATCAAAACACCATATGATCCAGTAATTCCACTGCTGGGTATTTACCCACAGAAATGAAAACACTAATTTGAAAAGATATTTGCATCCTTGTTTATTTGGCATTATTTACAGTAGCCAGGATAAGGAAGCAACCAAAGTGTCTATTTATATGTGAATGGGTAAAGAAGATAAATATATACAAAGTAAAAGCCATAAAAAGAATGAGATCTTGCCATTTGCAATGACATGGATGGACATACAGGGTATTATGCTAAGTGAAGTAAGTCAGGTAGACAAAGACAAATACCATAAGGTTTCACTTTTATGTGGGATTTAAAAAATAAAAATGAACAAGTAAGGCAAAAACTGACACATAAATAAAACTATTGGTTGCCAGAAGGGAGAAGAGTGAGGGTATGAGCAAAATGGGTAAAGAGGAGTGGTTTGGAGAGACAGGCTTCCAGTTATGGAATAAAGAAATCACACAGATAAAAGGTACATCATAGGGAATATAGTCAATGGTATAAACCTAGCATAATGTATAGATTTGTCAAATCACTATGCTGTACACCTGAAACTAATGTAATGTGTGTCAACTATATATATATATATAT
>RCUC01034813.1:0-20173 GCA_003697995.1 Taxidea taxus jeffersonii
AAACAACTTTTGAGTGGAATGGCCTTTTGCTACTCATCTATTTGTTAGTAAACTACTTGTAGTACGTATTTTATTTATTTCTCTCTCCTCTTCTCCAAGATCTTAGGACAAACTCTCTGGGACTGACTAGGGAAATGAGAGCACTAACTCACATTGTCATGCCTCAAGTCAGTGGTAACTTAACCTGGCTGCAGATCAAAATCATTTGGGAATGTTTCTTTTTAATTGTAAGTTCTGGACCTAAACTTAATTTCCTAAAAGTTGCTGAATGTGAATGTCTGGGGTGGGGTTCATGAATCCCACCAAACTTATCATCTCTGAGTGATAACCAATGAGTGTTTCTGAACTACATTCAAGAATCATATTTTTCTCTGACCTCACAGCAAGGTCTGTACTCCTTTTCTCCTTGATTTCTCTCCACAACCTCCTTTTTTGGAGTTTTTCCGTAAGTGGTATCCAAACCTCTCCTTCCTCATTACACATGATTACAATAGGTGGGACAGGAGATTGGAGTGAAAAGTATAATTGTAAGGACAAAGACAAATTAAAAATAAGAGGCCTAATTCTCCCTGTAGAAAATAAGGGAAGAACTTTATTCCCATTCCTTTCTTTAGAACATTTACTTCAGAAAACTCATAATTGTATGTTCTCCTCTCTTTAAAATTTTATAAATCCTTTTGGAGACTGCATAGGCCATTTGTCAGCCTTAGGACCTATGGATGTCTTTCTCAAGCACCTGGAGTCCGTTCTTTGAAATGTAAACCTCAAGGGAGAAAGCACCCCTATCTCCCAGCTGCTGTGGGAGGTAGAAGCCTAACTTTCGTAGGTGCCTTTTTCCAAGTTGCAAAACTGCTTCCTGTCATAAAAATATGACAAGTTTGTTTTTCCTCCAGAGAAAGCCAATTAGTTAACACAGATGGTCATTCCAATTACCAGGTAAAGTTAGGAGGAACTGGATGGGACAAATGTTGCTGTCAAGACCTCTTACTTAAGGACTAGTTCATTTATCTTGAAAACACACGTGGAATGGATTGTATCTGCTCAGCTACATGAAAGGGTAAGATTTCCTTCTGTCTTTGCAATCCCCAAGCAGACCATTCAATGCACATCACATTCTAGTTTAATGTTTATTCAATAATCAAAGTTCTCTTTCTTTACTACCTTTGTGGAGAGGATTTCTGTGTTGCAAGATTTTGTTTTTAATTGTATTTTCCCAACATAATCAGGTAAGGGAAGCCTCATGAAGGAGAGAAGAGTGTTTACGGTGAATAAGATAAATTTCACTGGAGTGGGTTCTGAAGAGGACAGGGAGGAGAAATAACTGAAAGCAGACTGTAGTAGAGTATCTAAGAGTAGATGGGGCAGAAACGTACAGGCGATCTAAGATAGCTAAGAACAGTTATGTTAAAATGAAAGTCTGGGGCACCTGGGTGGCTCGGTGGGTTGGAGCTTCTGCCTTCGGCTCAGGTCATGATCTCAGGGTCCTGGGATCGAGCCCCGCATCGGGCTCTCTGCTTGGCGGGGAGCCTGCTTCCCTTCCTCTCCCTCTGCCTGCCTCTCTGCCTGCTTGTGATCTGTGTCTGTCAAATAAATAAATAAAATCTTAAAAAAAAAAAAAAATGAAAGTCAGTGGCTTTTGTCCCTATTTTCATAGTTACCTTGGGATTGAGGTCTAAGAAAGAGGCATCTAAAGGCTGAGGCTTTCCTAAGCAGGCAGGGCTGCACTGATGGCGTGAAGCTGGGTGAGGAGTAAAAATTCTGTCTCAGAGGCTGATGGAAGCTATGCAAAAAGTTATAACTTAATGACATACTATCTCAAAGAAAAAGATTTCAGACAAGTACTTCAAAAAAGTAACAACAACTGACAAAGAAATCAAAAGGATGAAAAAAATGTTCAGTGAAATTAGAAGAATCAGTCCTTGGAGATATGGACAGGAAGAGTTTAACTAAAACAAACAGACTTGAGAGCCACTCTGTTCCCGTGCCATCTGATCGTTTTCTGCCTCTTCTGTAATCTCACTTCCCTCTGCTGACAGGCAACTGTCTGCCTCCCCAGCAGAGGCTGGCCATAGAGCTACCTCAAACAGTAAATGCAAAGAATTGGGAGCCTGCAATCTTCGTGTGCTCCAAAAATCAGTTCTCATCTGGTTCTCATTCAGTTTTCCCTTCAGCTGCTCCTGATACTTATCTGTAGGTAGACTTTCAGCTGCCACTGGCATCAGTTTGTTTGTAAGAATGTTCTAAGCACTCTTCTGTAAGTTAATGTGAACAGACAGACTACACATCACCACTGAAAAACTGCAGGCTGGGCTTACGTAAATTGCCCCACACTCTGTGGATAAAGATTTAGTCCATGCCTGCAGTTCCACAGAGAGCCAACTGGCTGGATGTTGGTTCAGGAAACATTTGAGTTCTGACGTTTGAGTCCTGACAAGCCAGTATTCTGTTCATTTCATGAACTGGAACAAGAATAAACATTATCTGATAAACTTTTCCTTTCTTAGTTGAAATATATCTGTCTAATGTGCTAGGACTTAGGCAGAGGGTATGGTGGTGTAAGTTCCAGAGCCTCAGAGCATCTCATAAATAATAGAGGAAAAATCTCAAAGTAGAATTAGAACCAATTACTTCAGTGAGAGATGGCACATATGTCCAATTTATCATACATAATGGTAATGTGCATTGTCTCATCAGGGTTTTCCTAGGCAGCACATAACTCTTTACCTAAATGTCCATCATATGAACTTTTGTCTGACCTATCCTAGGACAGATCTTCTTTGGCTCAGTTTATACATTATGATTCATGCACTGGAAGACATTCTGTGTTTTAAGAATGAGAACCTATGATCTCATAAGTAAGTGTGGCTTCTTTTGCCCAAATTTATTCACATACATCTATCAGGCATTTTGTTGTTGTGTATAATATGAGGACCCTGGAAATAAAAATAAAAATAAAATTAAAAAAAAATCAATGATCCCAGTCTTTTAAAAGTCTACACTCTCTTTGAGCATAAAGGTTCAAAACACATGACTCAAAGAATGTAATACAACAGGCAATCTAAGTTTTTAAAATATATCACACTTAATTTTAGGTAGTGAAAAAAAGAAACATGTTTCAGGATATGGACTGAACATTAATTGCTTTGAATACTTTATAAAAGGTGGCCAAATGGAGGAGGAGAAAGTGGGTGGTCCACCATGAGCTAGCAGCATAAGCAAAAGAATGAAGGTGTGGAAATAATCATAGCCAGTTCAGCAAGTTATAAAGATACTAGTTTCTCCACAAAAGAAGTTTCCTACTAGGAAGCATATCACTTACAGTGAATTATAAGTGACAGACAAATCCTAATTAATGGAGGATCTTGTTTGACATAAAATTGTTTCTTACTCATATAAAAATCCTGAGGTATGTGATCTGAGATAATAGAAACACTTTGATGTGAGGAATCCAGTATTGTTCCATTTGGTTGACTACATATTAACTCATGTCCCAAACCATCTTATATCACATGCTGGCTTTTCCAGTTATCTTGGCATCATTCTATCTAGAAAGAAGGAGGCCCAGGGAAGAGAAGGGTATATTTCTTCCTTTAACATACTACTTTTCTATATCCTGTAAGGATACTTCCTGGAAGTTGTATACACAAGTTCATGGGATTCTCATGGATTCCATTGGCTACACCAAGATGCAAGGGAAGCCAAGAAATGTAGTCTTTATTTCAGGCTGTCATGTGTTTAGCTGAAAAAATAATTAGAGGTTTTATTTCTATAGAAGCTAAGAATGGATAGAGGGAACAACTAGCCATCAGTGCCATAGAAAGTGATGAGGAAAAGGGTACAATACTTTGAATGAGTCTAGATCAGGGTTCTGCAAACTTTTTTTCTGTGAAGGGCTAGATAGTCAATATTTGGGGCTTGTCATCTTTGTGTGCCATGTTGTCTTTGGTGTAACTATTTAACTCTTTAACTCTTACATAAACAGTGGTATAAGAGTAGCCATAGACCATACGTGAAGGATCCTGGCTGTGTCCTGATAAGACCTGACTTACCAAAAGCAGATTGAAAGTAAAATTTGGCCATGTATTATAGTTTTCTGATTCCTGGTCTAGATTATAAACTTGATTTGATCAACAAGAGTCTTTAAAAATTTCATGTGAAGTGCAGTGTGAGGAGAGATCATGCCAGGGTAGAAGGACCACTGAGCTATTGTTTGGAAGATCTTGGGTCCAATCCCAGCCTGTCACAAATTAGATCTGCAAATTTGAGAAAGTCATTTTGCCTCATAGAATAACAAGTTTCCTCATTTTGGTAATGAGAGGACTGAAAAGAAACTTTCTAAAGTTATTTTCAATTCTAAAAGACTGTGGAGATAGTGGAATTAAGACATCTAATTGGAAAAGTTTTGCAGGGATCCTGGTGTGAAATGGTGATGCTGTGGCAATAACAGGAAAAATAGAAAGAAAATTTAAAAGACATTTTAAAAGAAAAATAAACAGAAAACAAATGATAACTCATTGGCTAAGGGGCTTAAAGATCGTCATCAAGTGCCTGCCAGGTTTTGAGCAGGGTGCTGAAGGGATGTTGGTCCCACATCAAAGACAGAAATGTACAAGAAGGTTCCATCACTAGTAAAAATCCCAAGGGGATTTTTCTTCCCCAGCCCAGGTTGTTTTTTGTTTTTTTCTTTTTTTGTCAGGGGTCAACAAACTTTTTCTACAAAAAGCCAAACAGCAAAATATTTTAGGCCTTATGTGCCATACGATCCCTGTCACAATGACTCAGCTCTGTCCTTGGAGTGTGACAGCAGCCATAGACAAAAGGTAAACAAAGGAGCTTGGCTATGTTCCAATAAAATTGTATTTATGGACACTGAAATTTAAACTTCACATGATGTTTGTGTATCACAAATTATTATTCTTCTTTCGATTTTTTTTTTTAACAGTTGAAAATATAAAAAACTATTTTAGCTTGCAGGCTATATATACAAAACCATGTGATGGGCCAAATTTGGTCCCATCAGCCATAACTTGCCTACTCCTGTTCTATGTGCAAGTAGTTCTCTAGCAATAAGGTTTCAGACCTCTTAACATTGTCACTCTGTTCGAGAGTCTGGATGGAGAAACTGGGCATGTGTAGCTGTACCCCTTCTGTTCCCTTTGCTTTTAGGAGCTAGGAGTACACTGAGTACACAGTACACTGTTCCTCCAGAAAGGCTCTGCCAAACTGGGGATGTGATACACTATTATTAATATTAAATATTAAATAGTATTAAAGAAAACTTCTCTGGTCCCATACAAAGTACATCTGTTGATTTCTGGATGTCCGTATTGGGAAATTCACTTGTCCACGAACATAAACTACATCTTTCAGTTGAGATTTATCTGGGTAATATTTTGACCTGAAATGTATTGATCTTATTGGGTTCAGAATGTGAACAGTAAGAGGAGAACTATTTATCAGGTTACCTCAAAGACCTTGAAAATTGATATCTGTTCCCACGAACTGACAAATCATTGTTTCAGAGACTTGGTCACAAATGGTAATGACTAGAAGAGTGCTTAGAACATATTAATTAGTGCATAAATGAATGAATGTGTAAATGCTAAAGCATGAGAAGGTCTAACTTGATACTTGGAATAGGATTCTGAATTGGGATGGAGGACAGAGGTTGGTTGACTATAGCCAAAACTTGGGGTTATCCTCACACAGTTTTGAAACTGCCTATGAGCTGATGCATGTGGTTGTTAGTACCCTTTACTCAAGCTATTAGGATTAATAGGATAGACTGAAAAGACTGAGAACTCAATTTAAACCAATAGATTCTTTCTGTTATAGAATATTGAATTTACTTTAGAGATATAAACATAACTAATATGTGCTTTTTAAATTTTGAGATGTTTGAGAAAAAAATAGTTAACTTCTTTTTAATAAAAAGTGTGCTGTTGTACATCTCAGAGGCAAAGAAAGAAAATCTATGAAAAGGAGATTTATTTGGACTCCTAATTAATGCATATAAATAAAACAGGCAAATTGACAGTAATTACTAAAACTGCCATCCAGATTTAAAACCAGGGCTAAAGGATTTTACATTTTAGCTTTGTAAGCAATCTGGCCTTTTCTTTCTTTTCATTTGCTTCTTCTTCAGGTTTCTCTCCTCTCTTCTAGACTAGCTGATCCAGAAAAGCCCCTGAGCCTGTAACCCAGGCGTGGTATTTCCCTTCTTGGTATGTTTCACCTTGGCTGTTCCAGTGAAACCCCTCCTTCAACATACAGCCCAAGTTCCACATCCTTGAGCATTTCTTCCCTAAGTACGCTGGCTCTCATTCATTTTCCCCTTCTCTAAGCTTGCTGCTTGAAAAATCTATTCCCTTTATTCAGCAAGATGGGTGTTGTAAACATTCAAGACTTACTCCCACTGTGTATACACAGATCTTGACAGAACTATAGAGAAGTATTTTCGAGTCTGCAAACTCATTTTGTTGCATAACATTTATAAAATTATTTTAAAATGTATTGAGTAGCTATAAATGACACACTGGTAACAGTTACTCTGTGCAATTGGGCTTAATTAAAACAGATTGTGGGGTATATTCATTTTCCAGAGTTTTAATGTGACTCTATCCTTTTTGTTCTTATTTAAGAGCAATACAAGTGAAAGTGAAGTTTGGTATTTTAAGGTATTTCATTTATCTATTACTGAGAAACAAACCAGCCAAAATTTAGTGGCTGAACAAAGTAATATTAATTTTGCTCACATATCTGTAATTTGGGCATGGCTTGGTGGAATGGATCTATTTGGTGTCAGTAGGAATGGTTCGGTGGGGGAGCTAAAGGGTCTGCTTCCAAAATGACTTAATCACGCGGCTGGCACATTAGTGCTGGCTGGTGGCTATAAGCTCAGCCAGAGCTGGGAGACAGAAGTGTTAGTTCCTTTCCACGTGAGGCTCTTGGTTGGCTGCCTGGGTTTTTGCAAAAGTGACAACTAGTTTCCAAAAGCAAACATCCCAAGAAAACAAGGCAAAAGTACATGACACTTTTATGACCTTGCCTCAGAAGTCACTTAATATCAATCTTCCCTACTCTGCTGGTTAAAGCAGCCTCAAAAACTTACCTAGGTTTAAGGGGAAGGAATATAAATGCTACTTCTTGTTAGAGTGTGGCAGCATTCTAGAACTAGTAGGATAAGAGGTATTGTTACAGACATCTTTGGAAAATACAATACGTCACAATGGAGATAGCTTTAAATGATATTAACAACTGATTGTAACACACTAGTATTTTAACATTTTATAGAAAACCTGCTGATTTATAATCCAGTGTTCCAGATTTAATTTTAAATTTATCTTAAAATTATTTTCTCATTGTCTTATGTGTGTATGCTTTCTACCCCAAACAAGATTAGAAGGCAAGGACCATGCCATGTCTTATTTATAACCTAGGTAAGAAATACTCATTGGGAGGTGAACAGAGAAGGGTTCATGCCGTAAGGTCTGTCTAAATAAAGAAATGAGACTGATGTTTTAAGCAAAACCCGAATTAAACATTCAAATGAATGTTGTCAGTCATCTTGGGAGGTTCCACACTTTTTCCAAAGTGAACACTCTCACTGATAACATTTTAAGATTCTCATTATACTTCCTGGGCTCTATCAGATGCCTGAAGATGTGTGAGATTTGGAGACTGGATCCTGGGGACAGCAGCACAAGTGGAAAATCACTGAAAATCAATCACAATTTTGCTGACAGCCTGGCTAGGTGAACAGACTGATCGTGAATCTAGTCCCTTCTCTGCATTTCCCCTGATGTCATCCTGAACTAAACCTCTGTTATCTCTGACCAGGGTTCAGCATTCTCTTTGTCTCTGTTCTCTGTTTCCACTTTTGCACCCTTACTATGAGTTTATATACTATAGTAACCAGAATGGGTTTTTTAAAAATGTAAATCAGAATTCTGATTTATGTTACAACATGGATGAACTTTGAAAACATTATGCTAAGTGAAAGAAGTGAGACCCAAAGGATACAGATAGTGAGATTCCAGGCCCCTGCTCACCCTCTTGGCCCTAATTTCACCAACTTCCGCTTTTGCTTGGTGGTGCTGTAGCGTTCCTTGCCTCTGTGGTGCTCTCTGAATATGTTCACAGTGATTCTTGGGGCTATTTCTCCTGCTGTGCCTTTATCTGGAATACTTTTTATTTTATTTTATTTTTCCAGTGTTCCAAGATTCATTGTTTTTTCCCCAGAAATTTCCATCCTTAGATCTCTGCTCAGCTGTTACCTTTACTGAGAGACCTTTTTTCCTCATCCTTTTTTTTTTTTCAAAGATTTTATTTATTTATTTTACACAGAGAGAGAGATCACAAGTAGGCGGGGAGACAGGCAGAGAGAGAGAGAGGAGGAAGCAGGCTCCCCACTGAGCAGGGAGCCCTTTTTTCCTCATCCTATTTAAGGACATGCAACATTCCCCCCCCGCGCCCCTCCCCACAGCTTTACAGTTGTCTTTCTCTATGCCCAGATTTACTTTTCTTCATAAAACAACCCCTAACTGGCATCATATTACAAATGTTTTTTGTTTACTCTCTGTCTTCCCAGAGTACCAACTCTCTGCAGTCAGGGGCCTCATGTGTCTTGCTGACTGCTGTATCCCCAGTGCCCAGAACTGTGCTTAAATGGACAAATGAATAAAATAAAAATATGTTCTTTTATTTATGTAGTACAGTTGATCCTTAAACAGCATGGTTTTGAATCGTGTGGATCCACTTACATGTGGATTTTTTTTTTCAATAAATACAATGTAGTACTGTAAATATATTTCTTTGTGGTTTTCTTAATAACATTTTCTTTTCTCTAGCTTACCTTATGGTAAGAATAGAGTATATAATACATAGAACATACAAAATATGTATTAATTACCATTTATGTTATCAGCAAGGCTTCCAGTCAACAGTAGACTATTAGCAGTTAAGATTTTAGAGAGTCAAAACTTAGATGCAGATTTTCATCTGTGCAGGGGGGTTGGTACTCCTTACCCCTACATTGTTTAAAGGTCACCTGTACTTAAATGATTTGATTAATGCTATAACATATATCCCTGAAATAATCCTAGGGGATTGTCAGGGATAGATTATGTTTCTTAAATAGAATCACAAATGACAAATATTTAATGTATATTATGTTGCAATATATGTTTACAATTATTAGCATAGCTCCATCTTTATTTTGTGTTTATAATGTTCCAGGGACTGAGGTAAGAGCTTCATATGTATTATTTTATCTGCTCCAATAATAAACATATACATTACATAACATATTCTCATTTTGTAGATAAGAAAATTAAGATTTAAAGCAATAACTTGCGCAGCGTTACTCACTAGTGGCACTGATTTAAACCCAAAGGGCTACTCACTACACTAGCCATAAAATAGATGCTTTTGAAAATCAGAGCTTCTCAAACAAGAATGTGAGTCAGAATTATTTGGGGAGTTTAAAAATAGTCTTATATCTCAAACCCAGACTTATCTATTAGAGTAATATTCTGAACTAATAACTAAAGAATTCTCTGACCCCATTTATTTTCTTATGTCCTGGCCTATTGAGTGACCTTTGCTACAGGTGAGATACCAGAACAAAAAAAGTAATTTAAGGCCCTAAATGGATTCTTTTTTTTAATTCAAAGCAAATACAGTAATCAGAAAAAACAACATTTTAATGTGCTTTGGATTTCCAAAATCAAACCAAATCCACACTCTTTTATTTTATTTTACTTTATTTATTTTATTTATTGATTTGACAGAGAGAAACATAGCGAGAGGGAACACAAGCAGGGGGAGTGGGAGAGGGAGAAGCAGGCTTCCCGCCAAGCAGGGAGCCCGATGCAGGGCTTGATCCCAGGACCCTGAGATCATGACCTGAACTGAAGCCAGACGCCCAACGACTGAGCCACCCAGGTGCTCCCAACCCCACACTCTTAATGGGGAATTTTGGGATCCATATCTGTGAAAGAACGGTTATCGGATTCAACTTTGAGCAATAGACTGAAAAAAGAATAGACAAGGAGCATGTTCCTCCCACTGGGAGAAAAGGTAAAAGCCCTCCAGGACTGGCTACAAAGAGACTCTGATACTCCACATACTCACTCTCACCTCAGCCTTTTCATGGAGCCAGCTCCTGTCCTCGGGAATGTACAGCATAGAATCGGGGAGGCAGTATTGATGCAGCAACCATGGAAATCAATCCCAGGGTGAAGATGCCCCCAGAGCCAGTTGTTGAAACTGCCTAACTGGGCAGAGGGAAGCAGTTATGAAAGTCAAGTGGCTTTTATCTCTGTCCTAAGCATCACTTAAAAAATATTTTCAAGAAATGCTATGCTTTATTCTGCTCTTGGAACTCTAAATTTCAAGGTGATCTCTTTGTCTCTCTCTCCCCTCTCCTCTCACTGTGTGTGTGTTTAATAACTTGAAATCATTATATACTTCTGATGAAAATTACTTTAAAAATAGACTTAAAAGAAATAAGGAGTTGGTTTATATTACTTCTTAATTTGAGCATGCTTTATTTTTTTTAAATATTTTATTTATTTATTTGAGAGAGAGAGAGAGAGCACAGCAGGAGGAGGAGCAGAGGGACAGGGAGAAGCAGACATCTGGCTGAGAGGGAGCTTGATGTGAGGTTCTATTCCAGAACCCTGGGATCATGACCTGAGCCAAAGGTAGATGCCCAACTGACTGAGCATGTTTTAATTCACAGTTTATAATTGTATATGGTGGTCTGACTTCTAAGATAGTATTCATGCCTTTGTGTAATCCCTTCTTCTTCTTCTTTTTAAAAAATATTTATTTATTTTAGAGAGAGAGAGCTTGAGTGGAGAAAGGGGCAGAGGGAAAGAATATTCAGTCTGATGTACAGCTTGATCTCACAATCCACATGACCAGGGCCTGAGCCAAAACTAAGAGTCGGTTGCTTAACCAACTGAGCCACACAGGCACCCCTGTAATCCCCTCTTCTTGAGTATGTGCTAGACCTAGGAACTTGTTTCTAAGAGAGTATATCAAAAGTGATGGAATGTTGCTTCCATGATTAAGTTAGAGAAGAGTCTGACACTAACCTTGGTAGGGTACTTTCACTTTCTCTTCCTAGAAGATTCTTTCTCACATTCTTGGCTTTCTCATTATGATGAAGTAAGCTACCATGTGGAAGAGACTCATATGGTAAGAAACCAAGAGTGGCCACTGACCAACATAGAAGTTAATTCCTGTTATCAACCTCAAAAAGGAGCTTGGAAGTGGATTTTTCCCTAGGTGGACATTGACTGCACCTGATTGCAGCCTATAAGAGATCCTGAAGAAGGAGCCACAGCTAAAGTACATCTGCTTTCCTGACCTAGAGAAACTGTGAGATAATACATTTTGTTGTTTTAAGCCACTGTATTTTGGGGTGATTAGTCACACAACAATAGATGACTAATATACTGTGATAACTAAAGTAAATCTTAGTCCTAACATCTGCAAGAAAGTGGAATGAAACCCTACTTTGGAAAATATAAATAACCACCCTAAATCAGGTGATTGACAAACAACTAGATATTTATTTTCCTTTGTATAGCCTTCATTCCTTTCTTGAAAAGTATTAATCAATGAAAAACTAGTATTGGACTGAAAAAATAAAATACAGTAAGTTTAAAAGTGCTGGTCGCCAAGATGAATTATTTCAAGCTTTGTGCACTAAGCCCCATGCTCAGGGTTTGTTAAGTACCAAGTTTTGATAAAATGTTTCCAATAGCATTTTCTTTTTGCTCTGCAATGAATGATAAAAATTGGTGTTTGACCTCAATGATAATTCTGTCAGTAAGTCTGTATTATAAACAAATGCCATTAAGCAGAAAGCAATAAATGTAACAATAAGACTTTGTATAGCCTTGGCCCTATGTCACTTGAGTTAGTGCTCCATCCCCTAAGCCCCTATGCACGTGTATGAGTGCACAGTCCCCATGACAACAAGAAGCTATATTTTGCCAAGATTTCACTGTAATTCTCTTTGGAAATTCTCCTGCCAATCCCATGTTGGAGGAAAGGCAATAAAATGGATTGCTTCACCTCATTAAAGAATTATATATAGTCCAGTGATACTAAAATAATGATCATCTAAAATGCCAATTACTCATTATTTCTTGCAAATCCTCAGTCTTCCAAATCAAATTTGGGTTTACTAATTAGGTTTTACTTTGTTTATTTATTTATTTATTTATTTATTTTGTGATCAAAGATATCTTCTAATGTGACAAGTTGTGTGTGGAGGAATGAAAAGCCCCAAGGAACGCCTGGGTGGCTCAGTTGGGTAAGCGGCTGCCTTCGGCTCAGGTCATGATCCCAGCGTCCTGGGATCGAGTCCCACATCGGGCTCCTTGCTCGGCAGGGAGCCTGCTTCTCCCTCTGCCTCTCTCTCTGTCTGCCTGTGCTCTCTCTCTCTCTCTCTAATAAATAAATTAAAAAAAAAAAAAAAGAAAAGCCCCAAGAAAGGAAGACTAAATTAGTTTTCCACCAAAGAGAGGCAGTAGCTTGCAGTGGTCTTTGCCTCATACAGATGTTTAATAAATACAGATCCTAGGGGCGCCTGGGTGGCTCAGTGGGTTAAAGCCTCTGCCTTCAGCTCAGGTCATGATCCCAGGGTCCTGGGGTCGAGCCCCATATCGGGCTCTCTGCTCAGCAGGGAGCCTGCTTCCTCCTCTCTCTGCCTGCCTCTCTGCCTACTTGTGATCTCTGTCTGTCAAATATATAAATTAAAAAAAAAATACAGATCCTTCATGGTTGGAAACATTCATCCTGTGATTTTTGGACCAGATTCATATTGTTTAACAGTCTTACTCTATGAACTAGATGTTTCCTGGGAGATAACTGTTATGAGTGAGTTATTAAGATAACCTCACAGGAAAAATAAAAAAGAATGATTGCTCTTCAATGATGACACTTTGTTTAATGGGGCAATATTTTTCCTTACAGAACCTATTGCTTTCTGGCTAAGGGTAATGAGAATGCAGGAAGAGCTGTGGCCTGACATCAATTATTTTCAGGGTGTGAGGGCTCGGACATTCCCTCCCCCTTCCAACATTAAATGTAACTGACAGTGCTGACAGTGGGAATAAAGCTACGCATTTAAATTGTTTACTATTTTTTTTTGTTTTCATAGAAACTATATGCACAGCAAAATATAAATCAACACAGAGGCTGGGCTCAGTTTCCAGAACTTGGCACAAAAAAAATATATGAAGAGGATTAGTATGACTTCATATTACATGTGATTAAGTAGGCATTTTTTTCTTCAGCTTTCACAATAGACATTAATATTCATCAATATAGTTATATAATTTATTGGGTTTAGTAACAAGTGCTCATTTGGGGAAATTTAAAGAATATAAAACATGCAAAATATGAAAACATAAATGACCCATACTCCCACTACATAGAGATCTGTGTTATTTTTTTCTGGCATAAATTGTGTGTATGTGTCCAGCTTTGCCATTTACTGCCCAATCTTGAACAAATTACTAATCTCTTTGTGTTTTGGCTTTTCCATCTCTAAATTATGATAATAATAGCATTTTTCATAGGATTGTTGGTGAAAATTAAATAAATTTATACATGTATATGCCTGGAATGTGGCAAATGAAAACTATTATTCTTATGTACATATGGCTGTTTCAAATTGAGATTATAATATAAAAATGATTTTTAGCAACATTTTAGGAAAATAATTTCTAGTCCAAAAAATAGTCTTTTATGGTATGATTTTAAATGGCTAGATAGTATTTTGTCATACGAATGCATCACATTTAACAAATTCCTTCTTATTAGATGTGTTATTTTGTCATTATAAATATAATGCCACAACCAACATCCTTTTATTTCCATGTTTGCCATAGATATGGCTCTTTCTTTAAAATAAAGATACAGAGAGGAAATTCTTGAATCAAATGACATTTATAATTTAAAGACTTCCAGTAAATTTTGCCCACTTGCTCATCAACTGACACCACCCATGGGAAATCTGTGAGAGTTCTTTTCCCCAAAACCAAACAATATAAAAAATGCTCTTTATTCTCCTTACTCCTTAAAAAACCAAACGAACACCAATTTCAAAACTTGTAACTATTTTACGTGGCTAAAAAAAATACTACAATTTCCATTTTTTACTAATAGTGAAGCTGATTTTTATGTGCTTATTGATCCTTTCCATTCCTTTTTTTTTTTTTGGTCTGGATATTTGAAATTTTATACAGTTGCCAGTAGGTATAAATTTAGAGAGGCTGAAAAAGTCTCCTTCTATATCTTTATGGACACCTGGCCCATGCCTAACAGCTTGCTGTTCTGTTAAAATACAGGTAAATTAAGTTTCAGAAATTTTCAGCTTAACTAAAAGTTGACAAAAGTCAATAAATCAGTTAAATTTTGGACTGATCTTGTTTTAGAAACAAAATATAAGTGAGGTTTTTCTGGACTTGCTTCCACATGAGGGCTCTCAATGCTGCTAAACTTCATTTTTGGAGGAAACCTTTCTTTTGGAGGAAACTTCTTTTTAGAGATATTAAGATGAATATTTTCTTTTTTTAAAAAAATATTTAATTATTTGACAGACAGAGATCACAAGTAGGCAGAAACGCAGGCAGAGAGAGAAAGAAGAAGCAGGCTCCCTGCTGAGCAGAGAGCCCAGTTCAGGGTTTGATCCCAGGACCCTGGGATCATGACCTGAGCTGGAGACAGAGGCTTTAACCCACTGAGCCACCCAGGATCCCCAAGATGAATATTTCTTAACAGTGAATGTTCCACTCTTTTATGTGAAGCAAGTGTAAAGCAAAATGTCATACATGATGTGATTAACTGCATAGAAAATCCAAGAACATCTACAAACTATTAGAACCGAGAAATGAGATTAACAAGTTCGCTGGATGCAAAAATCATTACATAAAAATTAATAACATTTCTATAGTCCACCAAGACCTAATTAGATTATGTGTTTTTTTTTTTAAAGATTTTATTTATTTATTTGTTTGTTAGAGAGAGAGAGAGAGCGAGCACAGGCAGACAGAGTGGCAGGCAGAGGCAGAGGGAGAAGCAGGCTCCCTGCCAAGCAAGGAGCCCGATGAGGGACTCGATCCCAGGACACCGGGATCACGACCCGAGCCGAAGGCAGCTGCTCAACCAACTGAGCCACCCAGGCGTCCCAGAGTATGTGGTTTTTAAAGCTTATTCAATATAGCAAAAACAAAAACAAAACAAAAACAAAAAGAATGCCAAACCTGTATGGTATTTTTAAAAGATAAGCTGAAGCATGTTAAATTTTTTAGAAGTATTTTTGAGCATACATCAGGTGGAATCAGGCACCACCCAACCAAAAGTGGTTAGAAGAGCTCAACCAACAAGAATGAGGGGAGAATTTGTATTTTATAGAGAAAATATGGAAGCTAAGCAAGGAAATTATTTGATTGGCTTTCCCTTATTTGGGAAAGCCTTCTTTGGCTGTTCATAGTTGGTTCTTAAGTTTTGTTTTCTCTGCCTTAGGTTTTGGTTATTATGTAGGCTACCAGAGTATTAGAGCCACCCCAGTCTCATGGCCTCCTTGTTTAATTACCTTCATAATATCTAGGAATAAATATAACAAAAGTCGTTCAGTTCTATTTTGGAGAAAATTTTAAATCTTTACTGAAATCTAAATAAACAGAGAGGAATACCATGTGTGGAAAGACCCAATGTTGTAAGTTTCTATTTTTTCCAAATTAATTAATAAGTTCAAAATGTTCTTAATAAATCTCAGAAGTACTCTTCTTGGAACTTGATAAACTTACTCTAAATTTGGATGGAGGAGTGAAAGGCAAAGGATAGAAGATAATTTTAAAGGAGAAGAAGAAGAGGAGATAGAAGAATTTTTATTTATCCTACCAGAGTTCAACCTATAAAGCCATCAGAATTAAAATTAGTACTAGATCAGTATTGATATTGGTACTAGATTAGATAAACAGGCCAAACTGAACAGAATTAAAAAATCTAAGAAGAGACTCATGTTTATAATAACTTGTCAAAGGATGAGTCTGTACTATATATTAGTGGAGACAGGCTAACTATTCAAGATGTGGTGCTGAGACAAAACTCACTAAAATAAGACTCTCAAGGGATGCCTGGGTGGCTCAGTTGGTTAAGCGGCTGCCTTTGGCTCAGGTCATGATCCCAGCATCCTGGGATCGAGTCCCACATCGGGCTCCTTGCTCAGCGGGGAGCCTGCTTCTCCCTCTGCCTCTGCCTGCCTCTCTGTCTGCCTGTGCTCACTCTCTTTGACAAATAAATAAATAAAATCTTTAAAAAAATAATACTCTCAACTGGTACTTTACACAAAAGTTCCAGGCGTATTAAAGACATATAGAAAAAAACAAAATTCTAAAAGTTCCATGAGAAAATTAGGAGACCATATTTATGACATCAGGATAATGAACAGTTTCTTCAATAAGAAACAAAATGCACAAACCACGAATGACAATATTGATCAATTTCTCTATGTTAAAAGATACCATTGGTTGTGGAGATAAGTTGTGGATTTGGACAAGATATTTGCAAACCATAGATCTGACAGAGGATTGATATCCCAAACACATAAAGAATATCTACCCCTCCCAAGAAAAGAAGCATGTGTGTGTGTGTCTCTCTCTCTCCCTTTCTCTCTTTCTGTCTTTCTCTTTGTGTGTGTGGGTGTGTGTCTCCTTCTCTCTACCTACTTGCCCTACCTATGATTCATAGAAGAATGCCAAATGGCTAATGAACATATCATATGAAAATATGTTCAACCTCACTCATTGTTCCAGTCAGGATCCACTCAGGAAACATTAATCATACCAATTTTGAACAGGGAGATTTTAATATAAAAAATTAACTAATAAAAAGTGGTAAACTGCTAAGAGAAGCTAAAAAAAAAACAAACCCTCTAAGTATACTGCAGTTGCTAACACAGAAAACAATTATTTTTTCTAAGCTGAGGGAGAATGAATCAGAAAAGCATAAAGAACTCAGAATACTCTGTCTTCTCTCCTAAAGCTGTCAATGGGAAGAAGACGTGGGCTGGAATTGATCCATAGAAGCAACTAGCCAGGTGGCTGAGAAGCTTCCCAGAGCACGTGGGTAGTCTGGAGTCAGACTGTGCAGGCCACTGAGGTGAGAATATGTTACCAGGTCTCTTGCATATTAATGCACTGGCTGCTGTGCTGAAGGACCCTGGATTGAGGAAGAGCTGCCCCTTCCTCTCAGTATGGCTTTGCACTCCCTCCAGTGACCTCTACTGACAGAACCTAACATAAAAGGACAGATATTTATAGGGTACATCTTCAGTATCACAGAGCAGGACAAAAAAGGGTAGATTTGGAGTTAAGAGTCAGTAAATTGATGCTGGCACACTGGTCATCAGGAAAATGCATGTAAAATAACAAAGAGATACCACTAACAAAACAAAAGGTATGACAATACCAGAAATTGTCAAGGATGTGTGGAAATGAGAACAGTCATACAGTGCTGGCGAGAATGTGATCAACAAAACTATTTTGAAGAAGAGTTGGTTATTGGGCAAAGCTGAAGGTGGGCATATCTTATAGCATGCAATGCTACTTCTAGGTGTATATGCTGGAGGGGATACTGCACACATGGATGAGGAGATGTGTATGAGGACATCTATTTCAGATCTATATTTAATGACTCCAAATTCGGTGCAACATAAATGCCTACTAGTAGGGGTATTATACAATAAATTGTGGGATCATTAGTGATATTTTAACTATGTAGCAATATAAAAGGATGCATTATATCTATGTGGAGCCACACAATGGTGAGTTAAAAAAAGAACATTGCAAAAGATCTCTTTAATATATTATTTATGTAAATTTTTAAACCACACAAAAACACACTCTATATGAGAGATTAGTAAACTTATCTATAAAGGGCCAAATAATAAATATTTTAGGCTTTGTGGGCCTCATACAGTCTCTGTGACATATACACGTCTTTTTTTTCAATGGTTTAAGAATACAAAAATTATCAGAACCCATGGGCCATATAGAACAGGCCAAGTCTGGATTGTGTACACAGACTATAGTTTGCTGACTTCTGCTCTGTATTGTATATGGAAATATATGTATGTGAGAGCATGGATGGAAAGTCTGTAATAACTGTGACAAAATGGAGGCTGCTTCCCGAGGGAGTAATAAAATCAAATGGGTAAATTATGGTAGAATATTAATATTTGCTGGCTTCAGGAATTGACTACATAATATCTCTCTTATGGTCTTCTATATTTTCTGTATATTTGATGTACTTCATAACTACATAATTTGAAAGAGAACATAATGTAAACCCTGGGCATATATAACTTGCAGATTGGGACAAGTAAACAGTGGGTATGAACTAGTTGAAATAGGCAACATAATTGTTTTCTATTGATTTTTGTATCATTTATATAAATATCTATATTTAGAATTAAAGCTTAGTGTCTTATTTGTAATATTAGCTTATAGTTGTTCTCCATAATATTTAGAAAGAGTTAAGGGGAAAACTGTTTAAGAAAGCAAAACATTAAAAAGATAGAGATAGAAGTCTAGATATAAAAGAAAATTATTTGAGGCAGATATTGACTTTGTGATGAAAAAGCTAAGATGGGCATAAAATCAGAGAAACCAACATTTTTAAGTGATGGTTTTAAATGTTGAGGCATTAGCTTCATAAACATGCCCATATTATGGATTGGGGGTTAAGAAATTCTTTCCTATTCTTAAATTCTTATGGGAAAGCAGTAATATTTGAGTTAAAGAATAAAAATCACGACAGATTTTATTTAACAGTCATAGCATCTGCATTTAAAAATACCTTGGAATGCAGTTGTTTTGGTAATGATAAAATTCAGGTCACAGAGAGCAGTGTTTTATAGAAATGCCAAGCAGATAGAGTACTTTTTCAAGATGTTGGAGTTCTTAGGTTTCCGTTAAATCCCTGTTGAAGGTCACAGGGCAACTTTTTCTTATGTGTAATATAATGTGGTCTAACATTAAATTGAGTAGGCTTTTAATTTTAACTTACCTAACATCTTATTGTAATACTGCCAAGAATGTAATTTTAAAAATATGACCGAACCAAAAATAGAGGTCATTATACGAGGGCTAGTACGTGTGCAAGGAGGTCAAAAACTCTTTTAGAAGCATTAAGTACAATCTGTAGCTCTCTGGAGAAGTAAATAAATATTATTTTCCTATGGAGCAGTAATCTTGACCAAGAAGAGAATTGTGTTGTCAGGAACCTTAGCTCAAAGTCAAATGGTAAGTCATTATCTAGGATGCACAAAAAATTTAGGATTCTCCTCCATATTCTCTTGAGAAACTATTACACAGTTAAGACTCTAAGGGCTAATTAAGGAAACACCAACAAAAATAAACAACAACAACAAAAAAAACCAGAAATAAATAAAAAGACAAATGAAGCTTAGAACTGATAATAATACTGGGGCACCTGAGTGGCTCAGTCAGTTAAGTGTCTGCCTTTAGCTCAGGTCATGATCCCAGGGTCCTGGAATTGAGCCGCGAATTGGGGTCCCTGCTCAGCAGGGAGCGTTCTTCTCCCTCAGCTCCCTCAGCTTGTGCTCTCTCTCTCTCTCTGTGTCAAATAATCAAAAAATCTTAAAAAAAAAAAAAAACTAGTGACAATGTTAATTTTATAAAAAAACACTTACTTAGTTATGAGAGTGTTCATTTAGTTGAAGCACCCATAAATCATGAGGTACAAACATACGTTTGATTTCCCTGAGTATAGTTTGACGATGATGATTACTGCTAAGTACCTCATGATCATTCTGTTTATGTGGGAAACATCTTTAGCTTTGTGGGAGAAGCTTCTTCTAGAAATATGAAATTCATTTTGGATGACGAAGCAGGTACTATAACTACGAATATAAATGAATCTCTCATTAGCAGCGTGCATACAATTAGGTCTGCAGTAAAGTGAAAACCATTCTCAATGAAGAGATACAACAATTGACACAAACACTTGTAGGATATAGTCTTCTAGAGCATTTATTTATTTATTTTTAAAGATTTTATTTATTTATTTGTTAGAGAGAGAGAGAACACAGGCAGACAGAGAGGCAGGCAGAGGGAGAAGCAGG
>RCUC01034856.1:0-14997 GCA_003697995.1 Taxidea taxus jeffersonii
TAGGGCTATTCTAATTAGCTCTTCCTTCAGGGACTTTTGGGGCTTGTAAAGAGTTTGCCCATTTCTTCTAAATTGTCAAATTTACTGCCTGAAAGTCGTTCACCGTTCTCCTAATACCCTTTTAGTGTTTGTGAGCCCTGTAGTGCTGTGCTCTGTTTCCTACTGGCTTCCTCTTCCTACACTGTGGCCTGGAAACTCTCCGGGCAGTAAGCTAAGGCAATCACAGGGATCATCTTGCCCCGTTTTTCCTTCCCTCAAAAATCACTGTCCTGTGCTGCCTGGCATTTTTAAATTTTTGATTACAGAAAATTTCAAATACACATGAAAGTAGAGAGAGTAGTCTAGTACACCTTCAGGTACCTATCATCTAGCTTCAACAATTCTAAACTCGAGACCAAGATAGTGTCATGTATACTCCATCTAGATTCCCTTATTCCCTGGAGGATTTTGAAGACATTCCAGACATTGTATTTTCTTCATAAATATTAAAACAATGTATTTCTGACTTTAAAAAAATCCATAACCACATTATCAAACCTAAAAATGTTGTCAATGAATTCTATTATTATTGAGTCAGTTTTCAAACTTCCATTTCTTAGGAAAAAAAATTTTTTTACAATTGTTTTGTTCAAATGGGATCTAAATTATGTCCATTCATTTTACTTGGCTAATATATTTTTTAAGATCTTTTTCAATTAGGTTCTCTCTCCCCTTTTTCCTTTTCTTAGATATTGCACTATCCAATACAGCAGGCACAAATCATACATGGCCATTAAGCACTTAAAATGCAGCTAGTATCCCTGAAAAACTACATTTTTAGTTTAAACTAATTTAAAAGTAAAAACCAACACTCCAGCTATCAGAAAATGTTTAGTTGGAACAACTTGGGTGCGTGAATTTACTTTCTCAACTCTAAGTTTTACAAAATCAAAATAGGTTCAAATATTTCTGATGACAATTTATCATCTAAATTGAGATCTAATTATAGTGTATTCTAAAGACTTGAAACTGGTAGTTTTAGAGCAGTGGTTCTTAAATGGGAGAACCACTTGTCCCCCAGGGTACCTCTGGCAATCTCATCACAGCTGGAGTGGGGAGAGGCAGACTGCTGGCATCTAGCAAGTAAAGGCCAGAGACGCTGTGTTTGCACATTCTCCAATGCACAGCACAGCCCCGACACTAAGACTTCTCCAGTGGACAATGTCGGCAGTGCTGATGGTGACACACCCTGGGCCAGAACTTTAATCAGACTGAAATAATTTCATGTAATGGTCTTTCTGAAGGTATGCACAGAAATATCTGTTTTTTGTTTTTGTTTCTGTTTTGTGTGTGACTGTAGCAGCTAACGTGATCCCGATTCACTGGCAGCTGCAAAGTGGTGACAGTCTATTACTGTAATTCCCTCTGCGTTTATTATCGGAAATGCTTCTGTAAAGAGGAACTTCTCTTATTTATTCTAAGTAACACATCACCTAGGAAATTCTGGATAAATGCTAGATTCTTTCCTCGCCATTTTTCAAAATAATGAGCTGCTTCTCCAATATCCTCCAAAGGTAACCAATATTACTATTTTTTAAAGTATCACTGTGATTTCATAAATATAGATACTTTCGATATTTTGGGTCTCTGTGATTAAAAAAAAAATCCGTTGGGCTCTACATCCTCTTGTTTAAACCTTTCTCAGTCTCTTTCTTAAAGATGTATCTCGCACATTCTGCACCATATTGGAACTTGGAAATAGTCTTTTTCAAAAAGATGAGTTACATCCTTTTAGATTTCATGACAAGACTGATGTTTGGCCTTAGTTCTGTCATTTCATGTCATATTTACTTTTGGGGCACATATGTATATAAATAAAATATCTAATCTCTAGTGATATGTGTTTTATCTCCCTCTCATTTTCTTTGTATATATTTTGGTATTTAGGAAAGTTTGCGCAAATACCTTATGTAATGTCCTTTGTCCTTTATATCTTTTATAATATTGCCTGCTGGTTCCCACTACAAAGAGTATTGAAATTCTTCCTTATTTCTATCTCCCAAAGCACCCACTTTGAAGTAATATCATCTTATTTCCTGATGATACCTATGAGACAATCAGGGACTATATTCTGTTTTACTTCACTTTTCTCTCTTCCCCTGTTTCTAGGGCTGTGTGTCAGCTATGCTCTCAGCCTTAAAGCCACGTAAGACCAATGTTACTGTCTCCTTCGTTGACTGCATGTTCTGGCTCTCAGGAAGCAGCGTGTTTCTGCAAAGGAGTTTACTTCGGTTGCAGGGTTCCCAGGGCCGGGACTGCCACTGCACCATCCGACCTTTCTAGAGCCTACAGGCAACTTCTAGTTTCAGCTGTTCTCAAACTGATCTTCGGAGCTTTCCACAGCTAGTGGGGCCTCCTTTGTCTACAGAGGAGAACCTGTTGGTGACCTCATTTTTGGGTTCCCTGAACTCTCCCCTATTTGCCACTGCTGCTGACTTATTCTTACCCACTGATATTCTGGCATTCATACATGTTGTGTAACAAAGAATTAGGCCTTTGCCCCTGGTGTTCGGGAAGGAGACTGTAGAGTCCTAGGAAGTTTCTGAGTGATGGTTTACTCAGGAGCCCACTCCTTGGATCACAGCTACGTTCAAGCTTAGGAGATGACTCAAGAAAGGGACAGACAATGCCAGAAAGACAAATCATGTGATCAGAGGGTTGGGCATTGAGCCATAAGGATTATCTTGACTTAATGCTGGAGCCTGAAGGGCAGGCTTTTGGGGGCCTAATGCTGGGTGGTTAGGGGGAGAGTAAACTGCAGTACACCGAGAGGGGTACTTTGAAACTCAGTTGTCTATGTCGTTCATGGGTTTGTGGCTCTTATCCTAGTTGCTCTTCTGTTGTTGGGAAAGGATTTGGAAGACTCAAAACTACACCACTGTCACCTGCACTCTGTCGTCAGTCCTTTGCTGGCATTTTCGCTAACTTTAGTGCAAGACGTTTCACCCCCTGCATGTTATTTTCATATCTATCATTTCATGAATCGATTTTACCAGAAGATTAAATCACCAAAACTGTATGCTAAAGCCACTCTTGGTGGTGACCGTACCTCATCGGCACCGTATTTACAGGCTGTCCAAACTGCAGTAAACGCCACTAGCTGCTACCTGCTGGCAGGGGGACTCTAATTTATGTGGGTTAAGAGGACACACAGGAGACTCTGCCTGTCACGTGACTCCGTACCATCCCTTACACCACACCTCAAGCGACATGAAATGCCCAGTACGGTGTTTCAAATAGTGCTTCCTTGTCCGCAAAATGCATTAAATCGGTAAACTAAAGAGCATGTAACAAAACGCATATCCCAAGTGATGACACAGGTTTTCAAACTGGACTGAGGCTGGAACCCCATCATAAAAAAAATAAAAGCACAAACTGTACCTCTGTGAGACGGAGCTGTGATGAAGCAGCCATGTAATCGGATTCTAGTTTGTTCTTCTCAGAGATCACTGTAGTATTTTGAAGAATTAAATCAACTTTTTGTATATGCAAAGAAGTACAAATCTAGGAACAAAAATCCCTAAAAGTTTAATTTGTTTGACAACTAAGAAAAAAAGATAGTTTTTAAAAATGTATAAACCCTGACAAAGAGAACATTTGTCTAATGCAACTGATAGCTCAAATAGTTCTTTTTACAATTATTTCTTACAAGAGAATTTTTCAATGTTTTTCTGTATGTTTAAATGAATTATCTGGAACATAATAACTTAGCTTAATGAGTGCTTTTAACCCATTTACTAACCTAAAATGAAAAATGTTAGAATTAAAAATTATAGTAAAATCTTAGCAAGAGCTTTTTTAAAATCTAACTTATCTACCTGCTATAAAAAAGTGACTAAAATTAAGAAAATGCCTTACCTTTACAAAGTTTGTTAATTCAGTAACAAGTTTTGCTTTTTGAACATTTATTTCTCTGATTTTGGTACTTGCTTTTCGCTCTTCCTCCTCAAGGTTGCAAATATCCTGTTCCATTAGCTTTAAACTGTATGAAACACATAATGATCGAGAAATCAGAGTTAACACAAGGTTTGAGCCCAAATCCTTAGGTCTCCCGCTGTTTGATGGGCTTTTGAAGCCATGCTACTCAGACATAAACACTACTAGCTTCTAGATGAAACAATCTTGTTATGTAAGCACTCAGGATCAGAAAGCATTTGTTGAGATATTATGTGCCCAGCACAGCTGAAGTAATAATAGTGGTAATGGTATAGGATCCGGCATCCGGAAGATGGATGTGAGCTCCTCTTTGCCGCTGATGATCAGCATAACTAGACAAGTCACTCTTTTTTTTACATTTATTTGACAGAGAGGGAGCACAAACTGGCAGAGTGGCAGGCAGAGGGAGAGGGAAAAGCAGGCTCTTGGCCGAGCAGGGAGCCTGATACGGGGCTCGATCCCAGGACCCTGGAATCATGACCTGAGCCGAAGGCAGAGGCTTTAACCCACTGAGCCACCCAGGCGCCCCTAAACAAGTTACTCTTCTAAACTTTAGTTTATCTATAAATTGGAAAAAGTAACAGTACTTCCCCTACAGAGCTATGATGAACATTTTATAAAGGGTAAAATATGTAACACACTTAGTACAGTGCCTGGCCCTTAACTGATGAATATTAGTTACTAAGCATAGTTAGGAATGTTGTTTACACACAGCCCCTTACCTAAAGTAGCTTAACTGGGGAGATCTGATTAACAGATTAAAAATATATGGCAAAAAGATAATACAACCCTAAAAATTAATGCTACTTTGCTATTCAAGGCAAAGAAACTAAGGATAAGAAGTTAAGTTCCCTGAGATCACGTGTAGCATGTGGTTAAGTAGTATGGGGTTAAGATGTGTTTGACACCAGTCCAAGTTCTTTTCCACCCCACCACGTTGCCTCCAGGGTAAAAGCAGGAACCCGGTTTGGAAACAGTAATACACAAGAATGAACAAGTTCAGCAGATGTTGTAGACAGGGGCCTGAACAGGACATGAAAGAGAGAGTGGAGGAAGCCAGGGAGGTGAGGTGAAGTGGGTCAAGTGAAAGGAGACTGGAAAAAGTTGAAAGTCAATCTAAGGAAAGGAGTTTTGTAACTAGAGATGATTAACTATAGGTTTGAGAAGCAGGCTGCTGATGGCTATGAAAGGCCCTTTCACTACAAAAAACCACATTACTTATGAAAAGAGGGTTTAGTTTTAGACACTGGGTCCAGCAGAACAATCAAACGGAGAGGTTAGGTGTCTTGTAGATGATGAAAGACAGGAATGAGGACAAAGGTGAAGGCTGAAAAGAGGCCTAGAGATGAAAACCATCTAGGCAGCCAGACTAAATAGTATCTTGCTTTAAGCAACAAAGGTACACTGTTAAATTTTCCGTAATTATTAATGGACAACGGTTTAAAAAAAACAACAAAAAACAGTAAAGAACAAATTCTCTTAACGCATGTCATGTATGATTCAATTTAGGAATGTGCTTAAGAACACATACTACATTCGGTCAAGGTAAACAGATACCTTATTAGCTCAAGGCAATGAGCGGTTATTCATTATCAAAGATTGACTATGCCATTAATATCTAAATCTTTATAGGGGGAAAAACGGATAATCACAAGAAAAAGTCAGGTCTGAGGCAGACCACGGGAAAAACCTTTGAACTGGAAGCCTTCCCTGGAATGATCCTGATCCCTAGATCCCTTCCCCTAGAATGAACACCCTGGTAGCTTTTATCTCCCCTTCTATATCCCAGTTTCTACAAAACATCCAAATACAACAGAACGGATAATGGGTTCCAGGAGTGCTGGGTGCTCTCAGGAAGCCAGCCATTTTCCTTCAGCTAAGATTTAGACTATTCGCATCTCTGGATAGAATTCTGTGGAATATGTTATCATTAAGGCAAAGGCAGACGTAATTCCAGCTGTAACAAGGGAGATTACAGCTGAAGGAGTGGGATAAACCCCCAGGTGCCCACTCTCTTCTGTGAAAAATCAGCATCTCTTAGGGGCGCCTGGGTGGCTCAGTGGGTTAAAGCCTGTCTTCAGCTCAGGTCATGATCCCAGGGTCCTGGGATCAAGCCCCGCATCGGGCTCTCTGCTCAGCGGGGAGCCTGCTTTCCTTCCTCTCTCTCTACCTACCTGTAATCTCTGTCAAGTGAATAAATAAAATTAAAAAAGAATTCCCTGAAACTTATAAAAAAAAAAATCAGCATCTCCTCCTCTGTCCCTTTCACTCTCTTTCAAAATCAGTGAGGAAACGCATAGTCTAATGGTCTGGACCGATCATCTCGCTGCCTGTACCACCTCCTCTCCTCTCCCACCGATTCAAAGTCAACGGACCTATTATTCTGGATACAGGTCTGGGCCAGTCGTTCTCAGAGTGTGGTCCAGAGGCCTGTGGGGATCCCTGAAACCACTGCAGGGGAATCGTGAACTACTCTCACTGTAGTAAGAACACCTCAGCTGGCCCACTGCCTGTAGTGATGTTTGCAGCGACGGCATAAAAGCGGTGGGCAATAAAAACACGCCAGTGCCCAGGGGCACATCTAGGTAGAAGCACCAAAGTGCACTCAGCGTCATGAGCCGCTTCACTGCCGTGTACTCAGAAATTTCAGAAATGTCAAATTCAATGAATACTGTTGACGACAGTAAGCATTAGCTATTAAGTCGTGCATCTTATGTATTTTTATTTTTTACTTCAGGCATAACTAACATGTTAGTTGCAGGTGTGCAACATAATGGTTTCATGTCTGTATGGATCACGAAATGATCACCCCAAAATCCTAGTTAACATCTGTCACCAATTGTAGTCATAAGAGTTTTTTTCTGAAAAAGAAAACTTTGAAGGTCTACTCTCAGCAGCTCTCAAATATGCAATACGGTATTACCACCTAGTCACACGCCACGCGTTACCTTCCCGTGAGTCTTTATCTTATCCTGGCAGTCTGGACCTCTTGATCACCCTCACTTATATTACCAACCCCCAGCTCTCCTCCCTACACCCCTCACCCCGCCACCACCCATCCGTTCTCCGTATCTGCGGGTTTCTGCCGCCCGTCGGTTTTTTCAGACGACACCATAACTGAACTACGCCGCACGTCTGACTTACTCAGCACGATACCCTCAAGTTCCACTCATTTGTCACAAAAGATCTCCTTCTTCCTAAGGGCTAAGCCGTGGTGCAGCGTGTGCATGCACACGTGCATGTGTCTGTGTGTGTCTCACTCCTCCTTTACCCACTCAGCCATTCAGGGACACTGAGGGTGCGTCCGTCTTGGCGCCCGTAAATAATGCCGAGCGAGTACGAGCACAGACAATTTTTCAAACCTGTGCTTTCATTTTCTTCGAATAAACAGAATTACCAGATCATGTGGTACTTCTATTTTTAACGTGTTGAGGAACCGCCACCCTGTTTTCCACAATGGCTGCACCAATTTACATGTCCACCAACTGCGGACAAGGGTTCCGTTTTCTCCACATCCTTGCCAACATTTGGTATTTCTTGTGCTTTGCAAACAGCCGTTTTGAAGGTGTGACGTGCTAATCTCACTGTGGTTATTTAAATATCCCTGATGATCATCTGTAGGTCTTCTTTGGAAAAAACGTCTGTCTATTCAGTTCCTTTGCCCATTTGTTAATCAGATTGTTTTTTGTTTTGCTATGAGTTATAGGGATTCATTACATTTTAGATATTAAACCCCTAATACAATATTTCCAAGTATTTTCTCCTGTTCCATAGGTTGCCTTCTTGGTGTGGCGATGGCTTCCTTTACTGCACGGAAGCTTTTAAGTTTGATGTAGTCCCATTTGTTTATTTTTGCTTTTGTTGCCAAGGTCTTGGGAGTCAGTTCCAAAAAAAACAAAATTACTGTCCACACCCATGTCAAAGAACTTACTGTTTTCTTCCAGGAATCTTAGGATTTCTGGTCTTATATTAGTCTTTAATCCATTTTGAGTTGATTTTTCTGTTTTGTGTAAGCTTGTGGTCCAGTTTTTCCAGCACCATTTATTGAAGAGACTTTCCTTTCTTCATGGTTCAGTCTTATCTCTTTTGTCATAAAGTAACTGACCATAGATCCATAGGTTTACTTCTGGGCTCTCTATTCTGTTCCACTGATCTATGTGTCTGTTTTTATGTCAATACGTGTTTTGATTAATACAGTTTTTCTGATAGAGCTTGAAAACAGGCAGCGTGATGCTTTCAGCTTTGTTTTTCTTTCTCAAGATTGCTTTGGCTATTGGTATCTTTTGTGGTCCCATAAATTTTTAGGATTCTTCTAATTCTGAAAAATGCCAGTGGAATTAGGAAATAGGAATTCCACTGAATCTATAGATTGCTTTGGGTAACACAGATACTTGAACAATATTAATTCTGCAAATCCATGAGCACAGAAAATCTTTCCATTTATTTGTATCATTTAATTTCTTTCCTTAATATGTTATGGTTCAGTATAAGGTCTTCAAATCCTTGCTTAAATTTATTCTTAAGCATTTTCTTTTTGGTGTGATTTTATAAAAGGGACTGTTTTCTTAATTCACCTTTGAGTCTGTTGTTAGTATGTGAAAATGCAACAGATTTGTATATGCTGATTTTGTACCTTGCAACTTCACTGAATTTGCTGATTTGTTCTACAAGTCTCTCTTGGTGAAATATTTAAAGTTTTCTATGTAAAATCACATCATCCACAAACAGCACCGGTTTTACATCTTTCCAATTTAAATGCCTTTTATTTCTCCTTGCCTAATTGCTCTGATCAGAAATCCTAATTCTAATACTACGCTGAATACAAGTGGGGAGGATGGGCATCCTGGTCTTGATCCTGATGTTAAAGGAACACATTTTAGCTTTTCACAGTTGAGTGTAATGTCAGCTGCGGATTTGTCACATATGGTCTTTATTATATTGAACTATGTTTCCTCTATGCCCACACTGTTGAGAGTTTTTATTAAAAAATGGGTGTTGTATCTTGTCAAGTCCTTTTACTGCATCTATTAAGATGATAGTTGTTTTTTTTTTTTTGCTTTCTCTTTTATCCAGACATATCCATAGCACTTATAGCATCTGTACGTAGAACATTTGTACCTTCCCAACATTCTGACATTAGTTACTACTCCATCATTCTCTGAAAAGGGAGAGGGGCTCGGGAAGGGTCCTACTGAGTCTACTGGACTATCTTCATGGCATCACTGTGCCCTGAACATGACAGTGATGTGTCCTGTAATACTTGAAAACAGGTATAGAACCAAAGGTTACTAATACTGTTTAGTGCTTTTCTGATTGACTAGAGACCGTGTTTCATATCTAAGCTTAATGTTTGGCAATACACTTCTTCCCATCAAAACCCAGGAAAGTCCAACACCGTCAGCTCCCACTGGCTGATGTTTAACGTATGTTTGTAGCACTAGGTAGCATCTTCCCCGCTAATAACTAATTCCAGGAACTCGAACATTCGATACGGCTTCTTGTGAAACCACTAGGACTTACCCTAGCTTCAGATCCTCGGAGCAACTCTTCATGGCCAACCCCTTCCTCCCTTGAGGTCAGAGGCGGCACATGTCCTACCGTGGCTGCAGCTTAGAAGAGCAGGTCCAGCTGTCGGTCCCGGGCTGACTCCTGCTGTTGCGGAGACTGGTGCTGCTGGGGATGGCACTGAGGGAAAGTGCCCTGTTGGGGCGGCAATGCAGCGGAGTGGATAAGCGGTTTCAGGGTTGCTCCACGGGAATCCTTCAAGCCTGTAAACACGGCTCAGGAGCTGGGTCAGCTGAGCCTGTGATGGGTTCTGAACTAGAGCAAGCTGGGAAGTCTGCCGCTGCTGCGTGATGGACGACGTCTGCGCCCGCTGCTCTCAGGAGCAGAAGTGGGGTAGCCACCACCCGCCCCGTGAGCACAGTGCAAAGCACCACGACCACCCCACAAGCTAGGGGAGGGATGAATGTAATCACCAACCACAAGCTGCTGACCCTGAGAAAACTTTGTGTGTGTCCTGAATGCAAGGCGTTAGGGCAGCCCTCTGGGCTGCTTTGTGGCATGCGAGATGGAATCTGGACCCTGCCTCCAGCTATGAAATCGTCACAGTGTCCCACAGCAGGGCTCTAAGAGTGCTCTGTGTCCGGCTCACGGTGCCAGCTCAGTGCGTTCTGTGGACGCTGATTGGTGGACCTTGTAAAGTCCACGGCTGAATCATGTTGTGTGTGCCACTGTGTCCAGTATTCAGTCCACTTTAATTCTGGTTAGTGTGAAACCTGGCCCTTAAAATTGAAGGTACAAGTTGCTGGATGTTAGATGAATTTCCAGAAGGGGAACGGAATCCAAATTCGACTCAGGGCTTGACTGCTGTAAAAACATCTGCAGCCCTTAACCATGGGCCATCTGAAGTTTGACCTTCCATGTTCCTTAGTTTCCCTGCGGCTGGCGAGCACCTGCCTCTGTCAGCCATGGCTGTTGCTCCACCTGGTCTACCCGATGCTTGTAATTGGGCTAAAAACGGAGACTGAGCCAAGGCTTAAGGAACTGGGAAATTTGCAGCGTGAGACCTCACCGGCTGTATCAATGTCTGAATAAGAGACTGACTAAACAATGACCTTCCTTGTTACTGTCTTTTCAGGAGCTGGTAAGCCGGCATATGGTATCTGGGAGGAGTGCAGGCATCCGCTGGGTCCCGTTGGTGTTGGGGAAGGGTCTCATTGCTGTGTGAGACGATGTTCTGGAATTCTGGAAGGAAGTGGAAGAGGTTGGGCTGTGATCAAACCTTTCCAATGCTTTTTGGAGGCTTGACTAGGTCTATACAATTATCGGACCCAGAATCTTGGCTTTTGTCAGTAGTTGTCTCAGAAAGAGACTCTTCAATGCCAAGTACTCATCACCCCTAACCTCTGCATAATTTAGTATGATGTGAGTACAACCAAAACCTCTGGCCTTGAATTCTACTGAAGATCAATGATACAGTGAGTCTGAAGCCAAATCCGCTGTGGCCCTTTGTTCAGAAACGTGTAGTAACAGGATATAGCTTTTCCCATACTGCATTAAGTGCTCGTCACACTTCTCGCAAATGTTCTGGACCGTCACGTGATAATTATAACTGGATGTTCATAGAACTTCAAATGTCCTATCATAGGTACCTCCTTGGGACCTAGCAATAAAATTCTAAACTATGTCTAGATGTCTAAAACTCTTCATTAAGCTCTTCAACAGTACACATGCTGGATGAACTAAGTTGTAGCTGATCTGACGGTGGCTGCAATACAATCTCAACCATCTTAGGGCCTATCTGTGCTTGTATAGCTCCTCTGAAACCATTCTTTGCTGAATTGGAAACACTGTTTACTGATTCGAAATTCCTATAAATTACACATATTCATAGGTACAGGACTCTTTTGGTCTCATGCGCTTCCTCAAAGCATATGACAACAGAATTCTGATATTAAATACTCAAGTGTTAATGAGTCACTTTCCAGCAGATGGGTAGAGAATATTTTTTTTAAACCAGTGAATGTTCCCTCTCTGGGATAAAATACTTTGATCCACAAGATCAAATGGTAAATATTGAAGTAATGAAGTTATATTCTCTCAGACACAAATAATACGCTTCCATCAGTCATGTCATGATGGCTGAAAAACAAAACAAACATCAAAAGCCTCGGACATTAATTGTGTAAATTCTTCATTACTGAGGAATGTAGGTTTCCAGTCCTGTCAAATGTCACTGGCATCTGACTGTGCTTTGTTTTCAGTAAAAAAAATCAGTGCTCTTCTGCATAACAGATTTCCATTTATTCTTATGTGAACTCTTTGTGCTTCCTGGATCTGGATGTCTGTTCCTTCTCAAGGTTAGGGAAGTTGTTATTTCTTCTTCAAATATGTGTTCTGCTTTTTCTTCCTTCTTCTGCGACTCATATAATGTGAAATTACTCTGCTTGATGTCCCACTGGCCCCTTAAGCTATTTTACTTTTTAAAATTCTGTTTTTGGGGCACATGGGTGGCTCACTGAGTTAAGTGTCTGACTCTTGATTTCGGGTCAGGTCATGATTCTTAGGGTCATGAGACTGAGCCCCACATTAGGCTCTGCGCTGAGTGTGGAGCCTGTTAAGATTTTCTCCCTCTCCTTCTACCCCCCACCCCCAACCCTGCCCGCACACATGCGCTCCCTAAAAAAAAGAAAAAGAAAATTCTTTTTGCTATTGGGTGAATCTTACTACCCTGGCTTCCACATTACTGATTTTTCTTCCACTTCATCTAGTCTGTTGTTGGAACCCTCCAGTGTATTTTTTAATTCAGTTACTGTATTCTTCAGCTCGGTGAAGTCTGTTTGGTACTTTCTTATACTTTCTCTTTATTGAAGTTCTTGCTGTGTTCATTCCTGTGGCAAGTTCAGTGAACATTTTTATAACCATTACTTTGATTTCTTTATTAGGTAAATTACCACCATTTCATAGCTGTTCTTTTTCTGGTATTTTACCTTATTCTTTCATTTGGAACATACTCTTCATTTCGCTTGACTCTGTGTTGGGTTCTAAGCAGCAGATGAAACAATCCTCAACAAGTCTTGAAATGGCTTCATGGAGATGAACCCTGTTGTTCAAACCTCCTCTGGCTCTCGGTGGTAACGTGAACCTTTGGGGTCTGAGTAGCCCGATTTATTCTTGCCAGGTCCCAGTTGCTAAGAGAATGCCAAGTCCTGCAAGTGTTCCAGAGGAAGGGATCTCAGTCTGTTCCTAGTTTCAGGTGGAAGAGAAGCTAGAAGCTTGGACCCTCAGGCAGCAGCTTTTAAGGCATGCAAATATAGATCCAGTCCTATGGGACCACCATATACTCTGCTGGTCTATAGACCAGGCAACCTGGAGGTGTCCCCTAGGAAACTGTCAGAAAAATCAGGGCTCCAGATGAGTGAGCTCCTTTCTGGGAGGTACTGGTCAGCTCCAGCAAGGCCAACAAAGATGGCATCTCCTGGACCATGTTCCCTCGAACAATTTCGTAGCTTCTAGATATGTGTAATCCTAAAGCCCCTGAGGTTGAAGCTCTGGGGCAAGTAAATAGGTCTTTTTCAGAGGAAGACTGGAGAAAGTTTCAGACTGCTATCTGTGCAGTGCCCTGGGGATAGTAATCTGCCAAGAAGATTGTTTCAGACCCTTGGGCGCCCAGCTCTGGTGGGGACTGGAGGGGTGCCATACGCCCACTGCAGGTTAGAGGGAGAATACAAGAGTGGTGCCCACCAGTGCCTGTGTCCTGGGAGGGATTCCCATTAGGCTCCTGCACCATGGGCAGATGCTTTAAGAAGAGAAATGAACCTCCACCACATACGGCCTAAGCACTTTTCACACTGTGTTTTTGCTCAGGGTCCTGTTGTGAGTCTCTGCATGAACCCTAAAAAGAGCAAAATCCGTTAGCTACTGCTGTATTGTTCTCCTGTGTATAAGCCCCACTGGTTTTTAAAGCCAGACATTTTGGGGACTCATCTCTCTGGCAGAGGTCCCAAGGGCTCGGGGTACCTGACATGGGGCACAAACTCTTTGCTCCACAGGGAACAACTCCGTATTTGTGATATCCTTCCCAAGTGCTGGTCACGCTAGGCGCAGGATTTTGCAGGAGATCCTGTCCTTGTAGTGCCTGCCCATGTAACTGTTGATTTGCTGGGTCTGTGGGAGGAAGGGAGTTCAGTATCTTCCCATGCTGCCATCCTGAACCACCTCCCAGTGGTAACTGAGTATGTATCTTTTTAATATTCCGTGTGATGAAACAGAAAGCACACAGTACTTACGATGCATACCAAAGGATGACGGTTGCCTCACGGAAAAGCACTTGTGTGACTGAGCTGGGAGCTGGACTAGATTATTCTTTCAAATAAAAATGTTATTTCACGAAAGAAGTAAGACAAACTATCGTTATTTAGACTTAAGTATTTGGCAGATTTAACCCCCCCACCCACAGTGAACAAAGTAAGTCTATCACTTCAAGAAAAATAACTGCCAATATTTGTCAACAATGATAAACAAATTTCAGGTGCAATTTAGATTTTTGAGGAATTTGTGTCTACCACTGTGAGCATGACAGCTTCCCAATTCTTAAAGATTCTTCTGATGGGACTGGAAATCAACAGCATTATTTTTTTATATTACACAGTAAAATATGTCAACGTTTGAAAGACTAACATTTTCTTTTTTTTTTTTTTAATATTTTATTTATTTATTAGTTAGAGAGAGAGAGAGCGAGAGCAAGCACAGGCAGACAGAGAGGCAGGCAGAGGCAGAGGGAGAAGCAGGCTCCCTGCCGAGCAAGGAGCCCGATGTGGGACTCGATCCCAGGATGTTGGGATCATGACCTGAGCCGAAGGCAGCTGCTTAACCAACTGAGCCACCCAGGCGTCCCGAAAGACTAACATTTTCTAAAGGACCGATGCATGACGTAACAAAATTACATCATGTAAAAGATCCACTTACAGTGCAATGGACTTTCAACGTAAGAGTAATCTACTTCCCCGATTCAGATTTCACAGTGCGGCTGAACTTTAACAAACCACATCCTGGCAGGTTGTGATACGGCATTAAAGAAGACTATAGACAAGTACCTGAAAAGTCTATTAAAGTACTCCTTCCTTTCCCAGTCACAAAAATATGTGAGGCCATGTTCTCTTCATCTATTTCAAAGCAGCCTCTCACAGGAGACTGAAAGTGAGCAGATATGAAATGAATCAGTCTCATAAAGAGACTGATAACAATGTAAAACAACGCCACTCTTTCTGCTAAACATATTGTTTAGAAAACCGTGGTTTTTCCTAAATATTTTAAACATCCCAGGGCGCCTGGGTGGCTCAGTGGGTTAAGCCTCTGCCTTCGGCTCAGGTCATGATCCCGGGGTCCTGGGATCGAGCCCCGCATCGGGCTCTCTGCTCAGCCGGGAGCCTGCTCCCTCCTCTCTCTCTGCCTGCCTCTCTGCCTACTTGTGATCTCTATCTGTCAGATAAATAAATATAGTCTTAAAAAAAAAAAAAA